>JAULBS010122451.1:0-14045 GCA_032355785.1 Symmetromphalus regularis | reverse complement strand
GGGGGGCCGGAACACAACATTGTCCAAAAAGTGGGGGGACGGAAGACAAGCTTGTCCAAAAAGTGGGGGGACGGACCATCCCGCTGCGCTCCTGCCCGCCTTCCATTTCCCAACCATTATAGACCACTTGTGTACTTCGGTATATTTGCGCTAAGACGACATGAAGTGTTACATTGATACAATAAAGAGAAATGCTGGTAAAGATTATTATTTACACATTTTAATTATAATTTCACTGAAATTTTCAGTTTTTCTAAGCAAAAAGTGGGAGGATAATTATATAGGCGTCCCCCCCTGTCCAAAAAGTGGGGGGCGTGTCTCCTACCCCCCCGATTTACGCACATGAATTGGGGTATAAGTTATAAAAATATGCCTGTACTTTATTTCCCCCAGAAGCACTAATGTTGAAATGTATATTACATATCCGATTCATATTTTTATTGGTTTTTCTTAAGGTAGGGTAGTATACTCGTCTCCCTCTATTTCCCTTAACTGATATTACTGTCTGTCTGTCTGTCTGTCTGTCTGTCTGTCTGTCTGTCTATTCTCCACCAACGTCTGACCGAAAGTCGATGATGCGAGACTATAAAGCAGATTGAGAAACACTTCAGATGAAAAGTACAGTAACACTGATCTACAGATAAGTTGTCTGCAGTAAAAGTTAATTGGGTCATCCTCACTGTTGTTAAGAGTTTATTATATTGTAGCATTACGTCTCTCCGCAATTTCTATTCTGGCGTTACCACCTCAGGCACCTACTTTATCGCCAGTTTTTATTTCGGGTGTAGATATGTGATTTCGCACAAGACATTTTATACACACATAAAAAAGCTAAAACCGCCGTCCCCGCACTCCCCTCAAGAAAATGCGTCCTACGGGCCTGTACCTAAAAGCTGAAATTTGTTGTTGCTAGCAGCCAGAATTTTGGTAACCGCAGGCAATGTTTTAAATTGGGTCGGTATGGGTCGAATTTAGTCATTCATGGAGCAGGTCCACAGAAAGGGTGGTGGTGGTGGTGGTGGTGGTAGCAGAGGCAAGTGCCATGTGGCCCATGGGCGACCTAGGGCATGTAAAAATGTTTAAATATAAAATAGATATATTATCCTCCGCCCCTTTAACTCCTACTAGGGGGCTGTATGCTGCAACCAGCTCCAGGGCCTACCGCCCATGGTAGTTCTTTAAGAGTCTCTAGTGTATTTGTTATCTTTTTGAAATGTGTTAATAACTACTCTTTCTGTAAGTTCCTTGTTGTTGAAGATATGTTCTAGGTGTTTATTAGTGCTGTGGCCAAGACCTTGCTTTGGTTGTATGCCTATCTCTAAGATATAAGAAAGCACAACCATATTCTCCAAAAGCATTGACATAATATATATCACTGTGAGTGTTGGGAATCGGCTGCAATTTCATCATCGGTTGTAATCGCTTAGCACTAATGAAACGACTTTCGATTATAAAATCGGTTTGAAGGTATATGAATTTGGAGAGCACCAGACAAATTCGGAGCTATGCTATTTCTAAAATATATACATGTATATATTTCATTATCATCTAAAATGTCCTGTAGGCCTATTAGGAGATTATCTGAGGTCGACACAATTGCCCGTAAGCCTATTGCCGCCATGCTGACAAGGAGCAAGGAGATATTTACTACGGTTAACATTTTCGGCGACAATGGATTATGAATTTCATAATCGAACATCACATCGCTGGAGCCCCAACCGATCAACTTTCGATTATGATGGATCATCGGAAGAAAGAAGACTAGTATGAGTGTGTAATGTCACAATTAACAATAAGAGAAGAAGAATTTTGTTAGATTAGCAAACACAACAAGAATGGGTACATTTATTATTTTTATATTCCTGATTGTGATGGTCATTATCACCGACTAGCATAATAATATACACCATACAATATCAAACAGTATGGCAAAACTTGGTCCCTATTTCCCTGAGAAAATGATTAATATCGATGAATTATAAATATGTTTGTTAAACATATTAAATAATACACTTTGAACATGACAGTTCAAAAAGAATGAGCACAAGCAGGGCTAGGACCATACTGAGGGTCTGATATCCCCCCTCCAACTTCGTATATTGATTTCTCTCCCTCCCCTCCCCACTCGCCAGTATAATTTGAACTCTGGACAGTGGCGTGCAGAGGTTCGAGTTTGTCCAGGACCAAGTCCTTGATTGTTTGCCCTTAAGGCTGAAGTATAAGGCTTAATTTTAATTTCACTCTTTGATTGGATGCCACCTGAAATGGCTGCCCGGAACCTTCGCCCCCTCTGTCCCTCTCTCTGCACGTCAATGACTTCGGAAATGTCCTCCAATATTAAAAATGTTTAAGATATTTTTGGACGGCCCTTTCCAAATTTCCTGCATCTCCTCTTAATGGGTTATTTTACATTGGCATGATTACACCGACCCACCAACATGGATACATGATTGTCAAAAGAATTTCAAGAAAAGACTAATACATTAAGCTTAGTCAGAACAAACGTAAACAAGTGTGTATGAAAAGGCCAGTACCGTAAGTTCACTGAAATAAGGATATCGTGTTTGTATTTGTGGTAGTCAAATGCAGTTTAGTAACTTGGGTAACAGCGAAATTCATCTACACATTTCATGTCATTTAAAAGGTGTGTAATATAATGGTAACTCAACTCATCCGTGTGTATTATGCTACATCCTCTATCCCTGAAAGCAGGCACAGCGGAAAAAGGGGGCTGGTGGCTTCGAGCCTGGATCGGTTAGCCCCCCCACCCCCAATGTCTCTGTTATCCATCCTCATATGTTCTCTTGCTTCCCGATGCCATCGTATTAAAAATCATTTCTTCGTATCACTTAGGTAACGAACATGTTCACTGAGAATTATTTAACACTGACCATTTAAAAAAAATCATCCGCAAGGTTCGAAAAATATCACAAATAAAAGTCCATGTTGAATAACATCCATATTAAACGTCTGACGTGTCATATCCACGTGACATATGTAGTTCTTTGATAGGTCACACCCGGTGTAGTGTCTATGACGTCATCATTGATGTTGCAGCTCTCGCACTGCACAGGCGTTGATGACGTTGTATAGAACATATCAATGGAATCGTTGAGTCTGATAGAAATGTTTTCATAGTTTGGAGGACTGCAGTCTTTGTGGGGGTCGTCGTGGGAGTAATACGGGAGCTGCACTCCATACGGGGGGTTGTACGTGTCCAGGTTAGACATGGATGTAAAGTGTCTTCTCATTCTGGGATTCTATAACAATATAACAAAAATATAAATAAATAAATAATTCTGAAACAATAAAACAAAACATTATAAGATGTCTACTTGCTATATTACATTGCCATAAAATTAAAAAAGTTTTTAATTTTTTTATTGATTTATATGTGCAATTATCACTTATCACCAAACAGTAATAAGTCAAATTAACAACGTTTTTTTTTGGGGGGGAGGGGTGTGTGTGTGTATATATATATTTTTTTTACGACACCACTAGAGCACATTGATTTATTAATTATAGGCTATTGGATGTCAAAAATATGGTTATTTTAACACTTAGTCAAGAGTAAGCCAGTCTCCAACGGGTTTTGAACCACAGTCCTCAGCTTGAGAGTCCGACATTTTTCTGCTGGACCACTGTGTCTCACAAATTCGCAATAAATGCCGTCAATAAATATTTCCAAAGGGTTAATAGCAGTTCATGTATTTTATTTGTTGATTCTAAAGACTAAGTAGGTTTTGATTTTTAATGCCACAGCGAAGATATACAGTAAGTAAGCTACTTGACTGACTTACTGGTTTATATAAATAGTCATATGTTCCTCGACCTTCTGATAGTTCCTGGTATTGAGACACGACACAGGCGAAACAGTAACACTGAAACAGGTCAAGTATAGAAGTTAGATATCATTAAAGTTGTACACAAATATTACGTACGATTAAAAAAAATCATGATTTAACTGTACACGTTTCCTTTCAAAGTATATTTCTCTGTTGTTATTTTTTTTTTCTGTTCGAATTTTTACAATATTGAAATGTAAAGCTTAAATTTAAACTATTCTATAAATACATGCATTATTTTTTAAAATTATTATTACAGATACTCTCACACCAACCACAATTTCTAAAAGAAAATGTCACAAGCTGAAACATAATATTGCATTAAGCCTAAAGATTGTCAATTAACTTGAAAAGAGTATGTAGATACATTATAATTAAAGTCAGGATTTGTTTTTAAATTAAATTATTATTTGATAAATATAATATTGATTTCATTATCTGGAACTTTACCCTTCCTACTCTCCATTTATAGAAGCATGCACATTTATGAAAATGCTATCTTTTTTAGGGAGTGGTGGGGGGGAGGAGTAATATGATGCCGATTCCTCGGATTCTTTAACGTTAAAAAAGAACCAATTAATAAAATAATGATAATAATTTCGAATTTTTAAAAATTTAAATGAAATGGTAACTCGGCTTATCCGTGTGTATTATGCTATTTCTTCTATGCCTGAAAGCAGGCACGGCGGAACAGGGGGACTGGGGTTTCTATCTCTCCACACAGTACGGCCCCTGGGGCCTCCTAGATCCGCAACATAAAAAAATACTTACATTTGCTATTAAACGAAAACAATAGAAGCAAACAGAAACTATCTCCCACGTACTGAGCGTCTGCAAGAAGAAGAATAAACATTAACATTAATATACAAAGTACGTGTCATAATACTCAATGACACGACAAACGGTCTCAATGTTTCATTTTTTCTCGAGTTAAGAGCAAAGATTTTGAAAAGGATACAAAAAGTATTGTTTTTATACAAATATAATTATAAAAGAAAATATTTTTAATATCAGATTTTTGTATGTACAAAAATTAATGTTTAATTGTGAGAATATTTTGTAGTATTTTCAATTTTTTCTTACCATTTTTGTTACAGTAGCAGTTATATAATTTAAATTAAAAAAACAAAAATTAAAAAAATGACAACTATAGAATTAACTATCAAGACTGAGTTCACCGAAAACTCAGTAAATTCACTTTTTTTTTACCTACTTTTTACTCATTTTAGCATAATTATTATGATCTATAGTGATGCATATAAATAATCTAATCATATTTTATGGGGGTTGTTAATATGTATTTAAAAGAAGCATTTCACAAGGAATAATTTAGTTTTTTTGAGACGGTTTACATATGATAGTTACTCTACACACTGTTTATGTTCTAAATATTTTTTTGAGACGGTTTACATATGATAGTTACTCTACACACTGTTTATGTTCTAAATAACTTTTTTGTTACATTATTTGAACATAAAAAAGAACCGAATATGAATTTCGTAAGTTCAAAAATTTAATGTAAAATTGGTATTGCCTTTAGAAAAAAAAAATGTCTTTAAGGTAAGAGTGAGAGGTAGCCACCGATGGGTTTTGAACCACTGTCTTCAGTTTGAGTCTGGTGTAGTCCGATGTCTTTTCTTTTTTTGTTATTATTATTATTATTAGTCATTATTATTATTAGTCATTATTATTATTATTATTGTCATTATTATTGTCATTATTATTATTATTATTGTTATTATTAGTATTATTATTGTCATTATTATTAGTATTATTGTCATTATTATTATTATTGTCATTATTATTATTATTTTGTTCTTGTTGTTATGTTTCAAACACATACCTTTTCATGTTCCACGTGTACTGTTGTTAGTAACGCCACTGCTCCAGTCTCGTATAAAACAGTCACAACCAACACATAGATCCAGGGTAATAATAAATATTTTCGGTCCTGTAAAATAATGAATCAGTTATGGCGTCTTAGAGACAGGACATAAAACCCACGTACTATTAGACTAGAGAGCTCGTTTATTGTGCTGTAATTACCGTAAGCATTCTGATAGATCAAGGATCACTTTCATGTACATTATTACAACTAAATACATTCTAAGAGCAATTGTAATATGTGCATTGGCGTAAATCCCGGGGGGTGGGGGGCACATCCTATATAATTATGCGACCCCCACGTTTTGCTTAGAAAAATGGAAAATTTCAGTGAAATTAAAATGCCTAATATAATTTTTACCAGTATTTCTCTTTATTGTACCAATGTAACACTTTAAACCATGTCGTCTTAGCGCAAATATACCGAAGTACACAAGTGGTCTAGAATGTTGTCAACTACTGGATGTCAATCATATGGTCATTCTGATATATTTATTTAGAGTAAACCCACTGCCGCCACATAGGCAACTCTTTTCAATAAGCAGCAGCAAGGGGTCTTTTATATGCACCATCCTACAAACAGGACAGCAGTTTAACCAGTTCTGGACCACTGGTTGGAATGGAAAATAGCCCAAACTGCAGTTAGGTCCGCCGAGAAGGATCAATCCGACGACTGACTGCTTCACAGGTGGACACATTACTGTTTGAGCAACATCCCACTCCTTGCTATAAGGCAACATTGCCTATAAGACACGGAATGCTTTTAGAGTGTTTTGGGGGAGATTTTTGCTTCCACTCATTTGTAATTTAAAAGAATACCAGCGAGCACGTTGCTGCTGATGTTCACAGAAAAACTGTTAGAATTAATGAGTGCTACTGAAAAGAAAATTACCCACATACCTTTGTTTCAGGCAATATTTTTATCATTTATGTCCAGTATTTATCCATATGTTTAGCGATCCGCCATTTTGAAAATGTTGAATAATTAAGTTACTGAAGACAAGTGTGGACAATCAGAAATGGGCCTAACCAACAGTAACTTAAGATTACCGAAAATAGCGTTTTGACTTTAAATCATGTTCTTAAGGCTAGTTCTGGAGGGAAAAAAGGCCACTTTATAGCTGAATAATTATGGTATGGGGATAGGATAGTAAAATATAAAACAAGCATTATCCCAACCATGGTTGAAAATAACCAAACATTTCTTAAATGGCTACCTTTGTATTTTCCCAAATCAATCAATTTATTAAACTACTGCTTGTATTTAATAGTCTTTTAACTTAAAATGCTGTTTTTGTAATACCTTTGGCTGGCTGCAGTCCTTAACATAAGTTTTATTAAGGAACCAGAAAGAATTTAACGGGGAACAAAAAAAAAAAAAAATTAGGTCGGATCAAAAAAACTTTTTATAAATTATTTTTTTACAATCTTTCATTAAAAAAAAAAGATATATTATAGTAAGCCTTTTTAAAGTTAGAGTTGACTGCCCAAAAACCACAACTAAAATCATATTTTTTTATTAAGATATAAATAATTATTTTTAAACATTATAAAAGAAAAACGAGGGTGCGGAGTGAGCTCCTTGATGGCTTCCTGTATCTGCCAGTGCATAATAAGTAAACATAGAAAAGTCTAAACTTCTAAAAGAGAAACTAAAAAAAGATTTATCTATAAAAATTAATAAGCATAAGGACAGATTGAACAGAATGTAGTGTTACGGTTCGGGTACATACATATAGTTCTGAATATCCCTGTGTAAAAAAAAAGAAGAAGAAGCCACACATCAAACAAGCGCCAACTCAGTTATACAGCGGCATTATGATCACAATAATTAGTAGTCAAACCGAGCAGATTATTTTAAACCAATCACAATGCAGATTAATTTAAACCAATCATTATGCAGTATAATTTAAACTAATCATTATGCAGAATAATTTAAACCAATCATTATGCAGAATAATTTAAACCAATCATTATCAGAATAATGTAAACCAGTCCCTATGCAGAATAATGTAAACCAATCACTATACAGAATAATGTAAACCAATCACAATGCAGAATAATTTAAACTAGTGATTCCCAAAGAGGGCGGTGGAAAGATCCAGGGAGGTGGTGAGAAAAAAAGGGGCAGTAGGTGAGCGACACGGTGGCATCAGAACCAAGTAAAATATTTATTAAATTTATTTTTACTTAGTACCAAGAAAGAGGTGGGTCTTTGTATGTGTGTGTATATGGGGAGGAGGGGAGGGTAAAGGTTCAAGGGATGTTGCCAAGGAGCCTAAAGCCTGAAAAAGTTTGGGAACCACTAATTTAAACCAATCATTATCAGAATAATGTAAACCAGTCACAATGCAGAATAATTAAATTTCTATTATAATCATTTACATTTTAAAGGCGTCTCATTGGTCAAGCCATTAGCAGCGGGGTTTGTTCATTTCTCGATGAATGTAAAATGATGTCGTCATGGAAATTCTTTTTAACACCTGTGTTTACAAACTATATTTAGACTGGGGAACTATGACGTCATTTAAAAAAATATTTTTAATCTGTGACGTCATTTAAAAATATTTGTTTTTAGTATTCTTGAGTGTTATTTTGCAATACTTTCCCAAAATAAATGGAAATAAAATATGAATTTGTTTGTGTAATTACAAAAAAAGTATGTCCCAAATTTAATTATAAGGATTGTCTCTTATTTCTTTTAGATTCATCGGAGTATAAATGAATAAACCATCTGCAGACTTTTGTCTGAACGGTTTTGCCAAATCACACAGTTTGCGGATGTGTTTTTTTTGTTCATACCCCGATGAATCCAAAAGAAATTAGAGACAATCCTTAATTATAAAAGATACTTCACAATTTATACATGAATAAGCAGACCAGATGAATTTGAATAATTACAAGATTAGTAGTCAAACCAAGCAAAATAATTTTAACCCATCACTGTTAGTAGTCAAACAGTTCCAAATAATTTAAACCAATCACAATATTCTTTACAACGTAACTAGGTTAGGGGTCATTCACAATTTTCAATATTTTCCTTTTCATGCAGTGTATAAATTTTTACCCACCCCATCCACCAACCCACCAGATGGAATATGTACTTATACAATGTTGATTTTGAAAGCGATTTTATTAAAAAAATTTTTTTTATTAAATTAAACTTTTTTATTTCTATTTTTTTATTGACACCACTAGAGCACATTAATTTATTAATCATCATTTATTGGATGTCAAACATCTGGAAATGTTGACATGTAGTAAAAAAAATCCGTCCTCTGACAGGTTTTAAACCACTATCTTCAGCTCGACAGACGTATATCCTACCAGTGGAGCACTTGCTTGTCACTGAGGCTCACTATTTAAATTGGTATGATGGCAGTTCATCTAACCCAATCACCATCACCCCCAAAAGGCTAAAGTTTATATGAAATGGAAAATATTTGAAACCGTGAACAACCCCTTAGGCCATAATAAATTAATTAGTGAATTTTAAGTCGCATCTATTTCACTAGAAATGTTTTATTATAAAATATAAAACAAAATTAAAATAAGTAGTTATTATTTTTTTTCCTCACTATTTCATATTTAAAAACATTCATCCCATACTTCTAATTAGAAAAATATAAATATACTCAGCCAAAAAATAAAGTATGAATGTTAAAATATTTTTGTCACAGAAATGGTCTATTGGCAACAAACACATGCACAACTTGTGATATTACTGCACACACACATCTCTTCCTAAATGGTGTGGTTATCTAATTTCAGAATTTCTGCCATCAATATCGTCTGGTTCATGAAATAAATGACTATTTATTACATGCATACTTTCGTTTTTGATTGAGTAATATAAATTATGACATTTATTATGGCCTTAATAACAATCAAATAAATTGTATAGAGGGGTAGGGATGGGAAAATTGCGAATCAGTCCCACCTGTGACCCTACAGTAGAGTGAAAGAATACATCTTTTATCATAATTTAATAGTTTCAACCATGCTTATAAATTAAGAAATATTTCCAATTGTCTGGGAGACTAGTAACCAATAAAAATTAGTCCCATTAAACACCATTAGTCCCCAATGAAATTTGACATTTAATGAAAATAACATTTAATTATAAAATAGACTCGATGCAGTTTCAGTATAAGACAGAGACAGGACAAAGTTAAATAATAATAAAAACATACAGTATAAACATAAGTTGAATGTAATTTTAATTGTTGAAATTAATTTATATAACTGACACAAAATTGATATAGGACTTTTAAAGGGTACAGCAAAATATTGCTTATAATCAGTTTCCAGCCTCAATCTGGAGTCAGTCTATTTTTGTTTGGTTTGTTTACAATGAATCTGTGCACAAGTGAACCTTGACATCGGAATAATTATGTTACAAAAATACAAATCTTCACTTTCAGAAGACAAAATAAGCAGCAACTGTCACTGGCAGAGCTCGCAAACGTGTCGTCTGCCCAAGTTTAGAAAGTCATGTGACATGCATTAGTCACTTGAAGAAAAAAATGTATGTGAAGCCCATTTTGTCCCCCAACTCCATCAGTAAAACAAAACAATCATGAAGATGTTTGTTTGGACATGGCTTAAAGAATGATTTAGAAATATAAAAAAAGTAAAAGTAAAAAATTGTCATTCAATGATTCATTAAACATGAATATAGAAATATAAAAAATTATTTAAACCACTGGGTATATCTTAAATTTTGCATTTTTAACAAAGGATTATGGGATGTCACACGTTTTTGTGTCCACACTGTCTTGAAGAATAGATCAAGTGTGTTTGTGAAAAACAATTTATAAATATGTTCACATGTTACTTTATTTACGTTCAACTGGTTCTGTTTTGTATCATGGATTTATGACCCACATAGTTCTCCATATGTTTTACTGTACAACAACTAGACTGTAACACCTTCTAAAAATAGACCGGCTCCGGAGAGAAATTCACAAAATGTCAACATCCGACAAGGTAGCGATTTCATTTAAAAAAATATATAAACAGATAGGATATGAAAGATTTGTGGGTTGATTTTAATAGTAACATAACCAAGGTAAAATATTATTTGGTTACATTGATTATGCGATTACAACTGCGCATGTGCAGAAGTTTTTCCCCCTTAATAGACTGGAAACTGATTACTCCAGGATATATCCTTGTGTAATCAGTTTCCGGTCTATTAAGGGGGAAAAGCTTCTGCACACACGCAATTGTAATTGCAAGATCAATGTAACACAATAATATTTTACCTTGTTTATGTTACTATTAAAATCAACCAACAAATCTTTAAAATGTTATCTTTTTATATAATTTAAAAAAATGAAATCCCTACCTGGTTGGATGTTGACATTTTGGGAATTGGTATCCGTGACCGGTATATTTTTAGACAGAATTACAGTCTAGTTGTTGAAAGGTAAAACATGTCACATGACTTTCTAAATTTACACAGACGACACAATGTCATGTTTGTGTGCTCTGCCAGTGACTATTGCTGCTTATTTTGGCATGTATTGATGTTGCACATTATTTAGTGAATCAACAATACCAAATGAGTGTTAAAAAAGTTAATTTGTTGTAAATATTACACATTTTTTCCTAATTTTGTTTTCTGAAAGTGAAGATTTGTATTTTTGTAACATAATGATTCTGATGTCACGGTTTATGTGTGCGCAGATTCATTGTACAAAAATAGACCGGACCCTGATACAGCCTGGAAACTGATTATAAGCGATATGTATTATATATATATATATATATGCTAATCCAAAAGAGTATTTGACATCAGGTTTCATAACAAATATCACATGACTGAAACCTAATTAATAGATTAAACTATGTCCTGGGACATCCTTAACCAATCATTTCTTTCTTTGTACCTTATTTAAATATTATTTAACATGCACATTAAATTGATAAATTAAACTGAACAGTGAACTCAATGACTTAGTCCATAACTTTAGGAAAAGATAGTTTAACGGATTAAACTTTGAATACCTTAAAAAAGACATCTAAAAGATACAGAGATGACCAGAAACCAAGTACTAGAGCTATCCATGTTGTCTGCAGCATCCTACTCTCAAACTGCACTGCCACTGGTTCCAGTCTTCTGAGCAAGCAACATGTGCCTCTTTAAAATCAATAACACAATTCAATGTCTTGAAATAAAACATGAATCATTTCTATTTTCGACACAAATAAAATTAAGCTGAATGATTAACAGTAACCAATAACTAAAAACAACCCGATCACGCCTGATGACAAATTATTGTTCTCTAACCAAATGCTGATTAACTGACTAGCCTCCTTGATCGCAACACAAACTTCTTGCTGAGCAGGTGTGCGTAAAATAGGTCATGTTTTGGTAAGGAGTAAATATAGAACACATTTTGATTGGCTATACTTGGTAGTATTAGCTAAACAACATTATTTTATTATACCTAATTTGTCTTCATGTGAACAGTAGATTTTTTTTTAAAGACACCACTTGAGAACATTGATTTATTAATCATCGGTTATTGGATATCAAACAATTAGTTATTTTGACACGTTGTCACTGTAAGCCAGCCTCTGACTTGTTCTGAACCATTGTCTTCAGCTTGAGAGTTTCATGTAAACACAACCAAATTAATAATACTGTCAAACTACCATAAGAGGAAATTTAGCCAACAAATTAATTTTAATGCATGAAATTTATTTTAAGTTTTATTTTAATATTTGCATGTTAATTTGTATATGCACTTGTTTTTTCTACTTTATATATCACTCATGTATAACAGTCTGGGACGTAGCCAGAGGGAAAAATGCCGAAGCAAACGCAGATGCTGGGAAGTTGAATCATGTGGATAATAAATATCAGTATCATGGACATTTGTTTTTTTTAATCTGCAGAAATTCCAGACGAGGCAAGCTACGTTAGAGACAGTGCAGTATTTGTTTTCAGCAGTAGGGAGATAATGTATTAATATATAGAGGCCTCAAAGAACTGGATCCATATATTATATTGAAAAGAAGGGGGGAAATACACTTTTGAACAGGGAACTTTCAATCTCATAACTTCCCTGAACACGTGCATGATCAGTAGCGGATCCGGGGGGGGGGGGGGTCAACACCCCCTTTACTATATTTCTTTTAAAAACATATATTTTCGAGTGGAAGAACATAAAAATTAACCTTTTTCCCCCACTCCTATTCACCCATCACATTTGGACACCCCCACTTTCAGAAATCATGCATCCGCGCCTTCTGATTAATGACACCAAATGTTCACAAAAGTTGGGCATCTACACGTACAGTTTTGACAGACGATTTCTATCCATTTTTGATGCGTTAAACAGAGTCATCCTTGTTAGTTTTTATGGTTTTAATGTCTTATCTTTTTTTTCTTTTTTTTTTACGTGCTAAACACGGAATGTATTCATTTTGTAATACTCATGATTTTGATAAATGGATAACACTTTAGTAAATAGTATCGTTTGTTTTGCAGGAAGTTTATAAATAATTGTGGGATATACCATACTTGCATCAGACGTAAGCATGGCCGGTGACGAGGAACTGAAGCCTGAAACAAAACAACCCCACTTGTCTAAACAAGACCTCAGTACCCTTGTGAGTGGGGATTGAATGTCCCATACAATAATATATCTGAATTGTGTGTGCTACTGTTAACAAAATGTTTTTATGTGACAGGAATGTCGTTGAAACTTACGTTTTAAATACTTCCAGAATAGAAAGTTACTTCCCTTGCCACTGAAACGTTTACCAACATATTGAACATTTTGATGTTAATGTGAAAAGCAGACATAGTCACATAATTATGCTTTTGAATATTATGAATGTTTTTCAGTTATTGATTTTCCAAATAAAAACAGATTTTTTTCTTTTAACCAAATACTAATTAAGTAATTTGACATGAAATAAACTATATCTAGAATAGGGAGTTAGATAGCTAAGATACAGATGTTTAGCCTTCAGCCCAGTTTAGGCAGTTCCTGATCTTGGGCAGTACCGGATCAAAATGCTTTTTCAGCTTGTATACCTGTCGAATAAATAACCGATCGAAAATGTTATTATATTTTTATTACAGTTCGTTTTATTAATGAGCTTAGTCCAAAATGAATGGGTTGATTATTGATTATTGGTTATTGGTTGGCATCCCGTTCATATGAATGTGGGCCATGTACCCGCTAAAGAGCAAAGCCCTGCAATTTACTGGCTACAAACGCTTCAGTTTCTGACCAAAACATTACAAGAAATATGTAGATATACAATAAAATTGCCAACTTACGCGCTTATTAC
>JAULBS010122440.1:0-14046 GCA_032355785.1 Symmetromphalus regularis | reverse complement strand
TATATACGGGAAGCAGACCTAGAGATAAATCAAATTAAAACACAGTTACGAGAAGCAGACCTAGAGATAAATCAAATTAAAACAGTATATACGGGAAGCAGACCTAGAGATAAATCAAATTAAAACACAGTTACGAGAAGCAGACCTAGAGATAAATCAAATCAAAACAGTATATATACGAGAAGCAGACATAGAGATAAATCAAATTAAAACACAGTTACGGGAAGTAGACCGAGAGATAAATCAAATTAAAACAGTATATACGGGAAGCAGACCTAGAGATAAATCAAATTAAAACACAGTTACGGGAAGTAGACCGAGAGATAAATCAAATTAAGACGCACACTTCTGATTATGATCAGAGATTTTGTTTTCAGATTTAAAATGATTTTTGAAAATCAATTTATGCAACAAAATAATTTGCATAATTATAACCATTTTTACTCATTTGTATGCTTGGCACGAAAAGAAAACTGTTGTGAACTACCCTTTATAATCCTAGAAAAGGAGAAAAAACTGCTAAATCGTTTGTGGTGTTAATCAAATGATATTAATAATTATACCTTTTCAAATTCCAGCTTGATTGGATTAATAAACTTCTCTGATATAGACAGTGCCGCCTCTTGACCAAGTTCCATCGCTTCAGCTACAGTCTCAACACCAAACTTACACATCACAGAGTCAGTGTCACCATAGATAACCTACATGAAAATAAGAAGAAAAACAACATCGGTCTGAGTCAAATGTTTGGAAAAGAAATTTCAAAAGAGAAATATCACAAGCCAAAAGAAAATTATCTCCAGGGATCCCAATGTGGAAAATAAAAAATCCCTGAAAAACAAGGCGAGTCTGGGGGTCATACGATTCAGCCACGTCCATGACCACTTGTTTGAACAAGCTTTGTCTATGTCTTTGACACGCACTACACCATTTGAAACATTGTCTATATAGACCGGATTCAGAATGAGCTAAGTGCCACCTGGAGCCCTCATTTTGTAGACTGGTATTTTTTCATTCCTTATCATATATGTAAACAAAAAAAGTTTGGTAATCAGGGATCTGGTGCTGCCTTTGCAAAAGATAAAGGTCAAAACATGCCCCCTCCCCCCTCCCTAAAAATACTAGTTTAAATGGTTATACAAGCATGAAATTTGATATGAATGATCTCGTTGGGTCATTCTTAAAATTGAACTAGTGAGCGATTGGAAATTCCAATATGGCTGTCATTTTCCAAGATGGTTGCCAAATTATCCAACAAAAGTTTATTTTTGACATATATTTTGATAGTGTTATCTGATTTAAGTGAAGTCGATGCCAGTCATTTATGATATTTAATATACTATAAAATGTTTACAATGTTTTTAAATAGTCACCATATTCCTAGGAATGTCTATTTTCAATACTCAAAATGAATGATTACATATAGGCTGGGGCCAGATAGGCTCCACATGCACTCCCCCCCCCCACCCCAACACGACTACTACACCATCTTTTTAGCAAACCCTAAGATGTCCTAAACAGGAAATCAACTGGTAACAGTAAACATTTTGTAATCTACTACCCATATTTTACCAATATTGCAAGGTACCCTAAACATTTTATGGTTTTGACGACGTCATGATATCTGAACATATTACACCAAATTAGTTTGGCGCACAGACGATCACCAGCCGTTTGGTTAGTATACTAGTCCTTACTTCGTTTATTAACAAGAAAAACAGAATGTTTTTTAATTAAACAAAATTATTTTTCAAATTCTCCGACAGTTACGCGAGTTAAAGATTTATTACATATTTTGGGTCGATTTATATATAATATTCATCATAATTTAAAAAGATGTTTTTATTTTACTTTTTAAAATTCTGCACACCTATTACCTTTTATGAGAAAATGCGTCAATCATTGCGTCAAAGTGTTCATCGCATTTTTCGCATTAATTAGTTGCTCGCATTAATTACATGATTAATTTCTGGCCCTGTATGATTGTAAAAATAGTAGAGTTGGACATGCAAACAGACCTAACTGTAATTTTTTATATTTTTAACTGCTCCTTCATAACTTACATTGCATGTTTGTAAAAGCAACAGATTTAAAATGGAAAGAGAAAAAATGATATAAAAATTATGTATTTAAATTTTCGAGACTGTTTTAATAGGTAATTATTTTCCCAAAATCTTCAGAAGTTTACTGCAAGAAACATATGTGGATTGTTTTTGTTTTGTTTAACGACACCACTAGAGCACACTGATTTATTAATCAACTGCCACTGGATGTCAAACATTTCATTATTTTAACACATAGTCAAGTGTGAGCCAGCACCCAATGGGTTTTGAACCACTGTCATCAGCTTGAGAGTCTGATATTATACAACAGGACTACTGAGGTATAATTTGTATAATATCTAGAATTTGTTGAGTCACTGAGAAAAGAACACAGGTTATGGAGCTATATTATATGACAGATGTTCAGGTTTCAATGTTTTTCTCTTTGTGCAGAACGTCACTTCACATCCCAAAATTTATACACATAAAATGTGATCTTAACAAGATTTCAACTGACTTTTTTATGATCAACTTAAACTAGTATGCTGACCCCAACAAACATACAGTTAGCATGGATTGAGAAACGAATGACTATAAACAAGACAATTACAAATACCATTTAGAAAATTTTAAATGTAATACACAATAACAAACCTTGGCATTGTGTTTGTAACCATTTTCTATGGTGTACTTTTCCTCTACATATTGTTTTGTCTGTTCAATCATCATTCGACCAAACGCTGTGACACTCTGGAAGATGAGAGAATTAAAATACTTTTAACTTTTCCAACACAGAGCAAAAACAAATATGACAAACAATTTTACATAATTGGGATAAATCATGCTAAATAAAATAAAAAATAAAATCTTCATATATCTGAATGAAATGTCTACCTGAGATATTTCTAAACAAGGCAGTTTGCCCACTTGAGCACCAGTAAAACCGTAAACAGAATTTGCACTAATCTTCAAAGCTAGCTGTCGGCCATCAAGCACTTTCTTTTTAAATGGATCGGTTTCCTTCTTTAAGTCTGCTTTGGCTCTGAAAGTAATAAAAGGAATAAATGTCATCATAAACAGAGGAAATAAATGTTTGATTATTATAATAATGATTATTTTTATTATTATCGATATACAAAAGATTGTAAAAAAATTATTACAGTGTTAAAAATTTAAAAGCAAATTTTAAAATTATTATTACGAAGTGTTAAAAATTCCTAAGATATTATGTAAAGGTGTTTTCCTGTATATGTATGGTAATATGTGGTCAAAAATTGAAATGAGCAGTGTTAAAACAAATGGGAAAAGCTGACATTTTATATGTTTTGGGTTGACTTTTGTTTAATTACTCTAAAAATAAAGCATCACACACCAATTAGTTATCCTTCAATTATAAAAAATAAAATCAAAGAAATTTATACTTTTTTCTTGTACTTAGAAGATGTTCTAGAATATCAGGAAGAAGACCTTTTCGAACAGTTGCCTTGCAGAAATAATTTCCAGATGGTGTCTTAATATACTCTTCTGGTTTCAACCTAAAAGCAAAATGAAGAAATGACCAATCTGCTTACCAAATTGTCAAGTTCCGGTTTCACTGGTTATGAAGTTAAGTTTGTATTATAATAATAATAATAATAATTGATGGACTATTTATTAACATATTGACAAAATAATGGATTTTGATTAGTACTGGTCTGGTAGACGAGATATCATTTCCATTTCTGCATTGTTGTCCTTCTTTACTGACACAAAACCAACACTGTAATCATACGTCATGAGGTACAATGAAATACAAACTCTCCCTAAAAGCACAAAGCCCGCTCTGACCATTACCAAGTACACACATTTTTCCATTTGCCCTACTTTTCATCTACAGTGAGAAACTAACATTCACAAAGGACAAGCAAAATAGTCCTCTGTCACAGCATATTTTTTTAAACACTTCTAGTAATTTTCCTACTCTCCAAGTGCCCAAGGCATATAAATTAAAATATTTACCCTGGGGTAAACCAAAACAAAAAAGTTTTCTTATTCACTAAAGCATTAGACAACATTATGTCTGACTTACCCTTCTTTCTGAATGGTTGTAGGATTGAGAAGAGAGGTGTAACATAGATTATGAGCCATCATAATAGAGGGATACAGAGAGGAGAAATCCAGGGTTGTAATTGGCAAGTCATAGTATCTGTAACGAGAGATGTAACATCATAATATAGGGATACAAAGAGGAGAAATCCATGGTTACAATTGGAATGTCATAGTATCTGTAACGAAATATGTAACATCACAATAGATGGATACAGAGATGAGAAATCCAAGGTTGCAATTGACATGTCAAAGTATCTGTAACGAGAGATGTAACGTCATAATAGAGGGATACAGAGGAGAAATCCAGGGATGCAATTGGCAAGTAGAGAGGAGAAATCCAAGGTTGCAATTGACATGTCAAAGTATCTGTAACGAGAGATGTAACATCATAATAGAGGGATACAGAGGAGAAATCCAGGGATGCAATTGGCAAGTCATAGTATCTGTAACGAAATATGTAACATCATAATAGAGGGATACAGAGAGGAGAAATCCAAGGTTGCAATTGACATGTCAAAGTATCTGTAACGAGATATGTAACATCATAATAGAGGGATACAGAGAGGAGAAATCCAGGGTTGCAATTGGCAAGTCATAGTATCTGTAACGAGATATATAACATCATAATAGAGGGATACAGAGGAGAAATCCAGGGATGCAATTGGCAAGTCATAGTATCTGTAACGAGATATGTAACATCATCGATTTAATGGAGAAAATTGAAAGTTTTTTTTTTAATTTGCTCAAATTCTCCAACAATTACGCGAGTTAAAGATTTATTACAATTTTGGATTGATTTATTTATAATATTTGACATAATTTAAAATGATCAAAATTGGTTTTCATGTTTGGTAAACAAATGATACAATTAAAGTAATCGATTATAATTATATTCAGAGATTATTTGCAAAAACCGAGAATTACCGAACTTGATGGCAATTCATATTTTGTTGTTCTTTTTTTCTGTCCTTTTTTTCTTATGTATGTATGTGTGTGTGTGTGTTTAATGGACAATATTTCATTGAAACACAAAAAGAAATGATAAAATCAGTGCCTCTACTTGTGTCAAATATATAAGCAATTAGGTTGCAACTGTTAATTTTAAAAATCAAATAAACAGTGCTTTATATATCAATGCTGACAAAAATAAAAGAAAATTGTTTTGTAAAAGTATATCATTTGCCATCGGTAAGTAAGATATTTGTCCGACATTAATATTCCACTTACTATGGACATCAGGCAATACAAATGTTGTACCCCATACATCAATTAACATAATTACACTCTGATTAATATTCCATTTACCCCATACATCAATTAACATAATTATACTCTGATTAATATTCCATTTACCCCATACATCAATTAACATAATTACACTCTGATTAATTAGTAACATGTAACACCTGTGCATGGGATCACACATGATAAAATATTTTATTCCCATAAATATAATGCATTAATTTAAAACCAACCCTTTCTCTGGTTCTATTACAGTGGCACCTTCAAATTCATCCCCTGCATCTACTTTATGTACTGGCAACAACAAATCCTGTTCCTTAGCCTAAAAAAAATAATATATATATATATATTTCAAGCCCTGAAATTGTCTAAAGCAATTGGCAATGACGTGGAGATTGCCACAGAATTATTCAATCTCCACTTCCCTTTTCTTGCCGCAGACTAATTTTTTTCTCTCTAGGTGTATTTCTGTCTTATTATTAAAAATAAAGTAAAATTTATGCTAAAATTGCTGTGTACATTATTTCTAGACAGCATTTTGTTAATTTATTTATAAAAATTATAATATACAATGTACAAACTTATACACTGCAGAGTATAAATTATAAAAAAAATGTTGTCATCTATCAATAACTGGTACAATTTGTGCTACATGGTCAACATACAATTTTTTCCCCACATAGGACAGCATTTCATAATTTAGTATATGCTTTATAAAAATACATACACAACTCTTACATTTTGATGATATTTTACCTTTCGGAGTAGCTGTGAAATGACTTTGATCTGCTGACCACGTGACAGAAGACATGAAAATGGCACACCAGTTACTCTTGCCATCTCCATATAGTTGATCACACACATCAGTTTCTCAAGTAGTCTCAGAGGTAAGATAGCATCTTTCAAGCAGTACACTGCAAGACGTCGCCTCGTCTGGTCATTTCCATTCTGAAGACAAAACATAAAGACACAATAAACAATCCATACATTCTGAAAGTGTGATCAAAATCAGTTCAGTAGAAACCATAGAATTTTAATAAAACTAATTGACTAGCCTACCACCAATGTGACAATGACGAAAATCTATATTTAATTTTGTTAAAAACAGTCAGTAAATTACCATTGTTAGATTTTCATTGATTACATTGTAAAGTGTAAAGAGAGAGGTTATGAGCTGTATGTTAAGGAATAAAAGTTGTTGATATAATCTTTAAGACAAGATAATATTTGGTTGTTTTTTCTGATTCCAATTTCCAGGTACTGATAGTGGTGTCTCACATTTTAAAAAGATGTGGGTACCAACCTGTAAAGAGGACAGCTACCAACATTTTTATAAAGAGAGTACATACAAAAGAAATTTTAACAACTGAAGAGCTTATCCACCCTAAATCCAACAGTGAGAGGGAACTCTGTTTAGACAAAATAAAAATAAACGACCTGAAGATCTGTGATGATACTGTGTTGGACATCTTCTTTCTGTTCTTGTAGGAAGTGGAACGAAACAGCATTAAGTGTGTATGATCTCAGTTTATAGTCACGCAGCAAAATCTGTAAAAACAAACAAACAAATCAGCATTTGTTTAATGAAATAAAATCCAACATGAAACATTTCTTTTTAAATAAGAAATTAAATTAACCCGTAAAAGCTATGCTATATTTTATTTCCAATGTTAAACATTCCCAGTATTAAAAACCCCAAAGCCATTTATCTTTTGTTATATATAAACAGATGTATTAATTTAACATTTTAATACTGTAAGATATCTTAATGTTCTTGAGCAAATGAAAATTTCCAATTTCTTTGGAAACAATATAGGCCATACACTGAGCTAGAAAAAGCGTCTATAAACAGTTTTGTTCCACCTATCGCGGCACTAAAAAATCTCATCAGTTTCAAGAGTAGTTATTACTATATTACTCACATCCAAAAGTTTCCAAAGATTTATCCTGCTGGTTTTTTTTAATTAAACATTACGCATTTCGTCTTCATAACCAGTTTACTATCAACAAAGTGTATGAATTATAAATTGAAAATTAATCGTTATTTTTACACTTTCTGTCAAATTATAGTGCCAAAAAGTCATTTCATGTTGATCAGAATACAAAGTATTCTTATTTATCAACACTAGCAGGTATAATTTTACTGAATTAGCTGGTAATTAATGAAAACATGAAATGAATATTTGGCACTATAATTTGACAGAAAGTGTAAAAATAACGATTAATTTTCTATTTATAATTCATTCACTTTGTTGATAGTGACGTGACAAACTGGTTATGAAGGCGAAATGCGTAATGCACGTCTGTATATAGATCCCATTTTAGATGTTTAATAAAAAAAACTCAGAAGGATAAAACTTTTAGATGTGAGTAATATAGTAATAACTACACTTGAAACTGATGAGATTTTTTAGTGCCGCAATAAGTGGAACAAAACTTCATTTTTCAGCTCAGTGTACAGCCTAATATTAAATGCCTCAAAATTACAAACATTGACATCAAACTGTATTCGCCCCTCAATGTTGATAAACCTATCTGTAAGATATCAAACTGTACTCGCCCCTCAATGTTGATCAGCCTACCTGTAAGATATCAAACTGTACTCGCCCCTCAATGTTGATAAGCCTACCTGTTAGAGATCAAACTGTACTCACACCTCAATGTTGATAAACCTATCTGTAAGATATCAAACTGTACTCGCCCCTCAATGTTGATTTGCCTACCTGTAAGAGATTAAACTGTACTCACACCTCTATGTTGATTTGCCTAAATGTACCTGTAAGATATCAAACTGTACTAGCCCCTCAATGTTGATAAACCTACCTGTTAGAGATCAAACTGTATTCGCCCCTCAATGTTGATAAACCTATCTGTAAGATATCAAACTGTACTCTCCCCTCAATGTTGATTTGCCTACCTGTAAGAGATTAAACTGTACTCACACCTCTATGTTGATTTGCCTACCTGTAAGATATCAAACTGTACTCTCCCCTCAATATTGATAAACCTACCTGTAAGATATCAAACTGTACTCTCCCCTCAATGTTGATTTGCCTACCTGTAAGATATCAAACTGTACTCTCCCCTCAATGTTGATTTGCCTACCTGTAAGATATCAAACTGTACTCACACCTCTATGTTGATTTGCCTACCTGTAAGATATCAAACTGTACTCTCCCCTCTATGTTGATTTGCCTACCTGTAAGATATCAAACTGTACTCGCCCCTCAATGTTGATAAACCTACCAGTAAGAGATCAAACTGAACTCGTCCCTCAATGTTGATACACTTACCTGTAAGAGATCAAACTGTACTCTCCCCTCTATGTTGATTTGCCTACCTGTAAGATATCAAACTGTTCTCGCCCCTCAATGTTGATAAACCTACCTGTAAGAGATCAAACTGAACTCGTCCCTCAATGTTGACAGTTTTATTCTCTCTCTTTCCCATTTGGCGACTTTGAAATGTGGACTCCTTTATAACAGAAGACCTATCTTTTATTCGACCCAGATATGCAAAGTCCTTGACCTTGAGAGTAGCAGCTCGATTGATGAGATAAGGAATGTCAAAATTCTGGATGTTGTAGCCGGTGATAATATCTGGATCAACCTCTCTGACAAATGCTGCCCATTTCTACAAAAAGTAATGTCAACTGAAGCCAGATATCCAGAAATGATTACACTGGGACAAGTTATTATAGAAATGTTGCACAAGTAGGTTAACTCTGTAATGGAGAATGTACAAGGACGTGTGGATTCATGAAAAATAATTCATGAGCCCCATAGGGGCGAATGAATTATTATTCACGGATCCACACTTTCGAGTGCATTCTCGCTAAATATAATGATTGGTACAAAATATATTTTTTATTATGTATGGTATGTCACTTCCGCTTTGGTTAAAATTCTTATGAATTTTGAGAAAATAATAAATCAAACATGACATAACCCATTCAGGTCCCAACAACAGAATTGTACGTGCAATGTAATAGACATATTTAACTCTCGATGATTACGCTGCTTTTTATACCTAAAATGTTCATTCACATGTAACAAATCGATTGGTCAAGATGGATAAATAATTGGTCGAGTTGGCAGGTTGAGTCAATCCGTAGGCTGTGTGTTCAAACCCAGGTAAGTGAAATTACTTATGTGTAAATTGTAATACTGTGGCATGATGTGTGCGTGTACAATTTGAATGAACAATGTAATGGATGTGTGAGAGCAACCTGAGTGAACTTAGAAGATAGTATCTGAAAAAAGAAGAAGTTTCTTTCTTTAGAAACTTCATCACTAATAACCCCTCTTTTAGACTGATGAAATACTTCATTTTAATATTCATGACTAAGGAAAATATGGAACCCTTTCCTCGCTATAGCGTTCAGCACTTTCTGCACGTGCATTCTCTGCATGTTACAACATTTGCGTTCATTGGTCTCCCAAGGGTAGATTCGTGAAAAATAATGAACAGTTAACGCAATAGTGTGACTTCACTATAGTGGATTAACTTTGGTTGCCATACTATTTGAAATTCTATGAACAGTCTTTTCTGTTTTCTCTATTGTTTTGTGCTTCAAATTAACCTCATACTAATTAATCAATTGAATAGTATTAGTTTGGTCAGTTATCATTAGAAAGCTCAAGCACATGCTAGAGGTGTATAAATGAGAGTTGTAATTGGGTAGTTCATGTAAAAATACTAATAAGAGTTTTTGAGTAATTGGGAAACAATTCTTGTGAAAATAATGTTATGTGAACAACCATTATATAAGAAATATTATACATTAAATGAAAGATATTGTTACACAGTAGTAAATCTCCAAAATTAGTTTTGAAAAATCCAGGTAAGTGATAGACTGAAAATGCTTAGGAGATGGAAAAATTGCTGTTTTGTAATTAAATTTTGTCTATGTACATTGGTAAACTTTTGACATTGTATAAGTTCCATTATTATAGCATTTGTCATCGTATAAGTTCCATTATTAACAACTCAGCTATTTTATGAATCATACCGATACAACAAAACAGACCGAGGTTTCTGAATGTGTAGTTAAACAGTGCAAATGGAAATAATTGAAGATGACCAAATGGAAATAATTGAAGATGACCAAATGGAAATAATTGAAGATGACCAAATGGAAATGTAACAGACTGTCTCATTAGCTTAGCAAAGGATACCAGTTATTTTTGTTTTCCTTTTGACTGATCAAACATTTGATGGGTCAATATACTAGTATGTGTTTGAAATATTTGTAAAAGACTTGAGTTATTATGTAATGAGCAGACAACAGAAAAAAAGTAAATATTATTATGATTTCCATAGACTGAAATTACGGGTGTGATAGTACCTGTGCACCTTAAAAACTCTGATACCTAGAATAAATTATCATTCTAATAAAGCCAGTCAGAGATGTCAAATGCGTTGTGTGAAGGGCACATTACATACTGCCTTGGGATCAGGACACACCTGGAGCACAGCAGCAAAGTCTAAGTTCTTCATGGGACAAGATGACAAATTTGACTCCACAAGTCTTAATTTTAAGAAATAAATAATACATCAGTCCCCCCTGAATTCCACGGATGCAGACAAATTTGCATCGCAATGCAGAATTCTCGTACGTCTGCAGAAAACTTGCAGAATTTGTCATTTTATGCCTGGATTTTTTTAAATCGCATCACAGTGAATATAAACATCATATTTTGGAAAAAATAAACTGAACCACTGAGTTAGAAAGTTGTTTCTTTAAAGTAGGTAACGTATTAAATGAGCTAAATGTTGTGATTTGTTTGCTGGTTAAAACTTCATTCGGTAATCGTCGATTGTTTCCGTCTATGCAAAATAAACTGAACACCCCATTTGTGACACATTCCAATGCATGTGCTAGACTGGTTTTTTTTGCCTAATAATTTATTTCATAAGCGTTACATGATAGAAGACGATGGTAATCAGATAAGTAGTACGCGAGCTCTCGCCCTCCTGCACAAACCATGGGTTACAGAATGGTTGTTAGTTATTTAGGTTACGGAAACTGGCAAAGACTTGTTGGAAGTAAATAACAGTTTCATAATACGGAATAGGATTCTGTCATTCTATCCTATTTAATATATGACAATGATATTAATATGCATAAATTGTTTTAAGAACCTATTGTTAAAATGGTGACAGGAAGCAATTATATTTTAATTACCCTAAGTAATCATAAAATCATGTATTCTTTCGATTTGGACTCAGTAAAAGCACTGGTATTCCTCGATCACAACCAGCCACTCCAATATGTAAATATATTTATAAGTATTGTTTTCAATTTTTATATTGCAGAATTTGTCGTGGAATTTCCCCGAGTCCTATCGCAGAATATAGCTAATTTTACTGCAGAATTTAACAAAATTTGCTGTGGATTTCAGGGGGGACTGATACATGTACACCAAAGAAATCAAAACTCAGAAATCCTCACAAAACTATTAGACGAAGTGCTGACATAACTATAATTGTACTACAAGAAAATGTTTTGCTTTTTCTTCTTCTTTTTTTTTAGTCAAATTTCAGTAAAAACAAAACCATTCAAACTCACTTTTAAAAGATCACTTTCCTTCTGAAATGAAAGTACATGTGATCCAACAACTGGTGCACACGTGTTGAGTGTGAACACGTTCCGTATGAATGGATCAGATGCACCCTGCCTTATAACCATGTTAGCTATCTGAATCACTGGATCCTTGTCAGCCTCAGGGAACACACCTGCAGTACAATCACAGTATCACATCCAGATTACAAAATCGAGGCAATAACATTTGGAAATAATTATCAGCAAGAATCGAAAGGTGTGATATAGTCTTTAAAATTCAGATAATGTTGTGGTGACACTTAATTGAAGGGGTGCAACGATATACCGGTATATTGCAATACATACTGCAATATGGTTTCGTATATTGCAATATATATCTACTTAATGAGTAACCGTCTCTTATCAAATCTATTAAACGTATGAATCTACTGTTTTTACATATTCTCTTTTTTCATCAGAAATTGGTACATGTCTGCCTGCCTGAGATATATTTAGTAATTAGTATGACGGTATCAAAATATGACTTTATCACATCTTGGTAATTAATCAAACTGTATTGAAGTATGTATTGCTGTATTTTTGCACCCCTACTTAATTGTCTTTTAACGTGCAACAGAAATTCCATTAAAATCACCACACTTGATGATATATTTATTGTTCTGTGATGGCAAATCAGTATTACAACAGCTTTTGCGACAAAACTAGTAGTACTAACAAAAAATGGCTACTGCACATGTATTAATTTATTTATGTAATACTAACCCTTCCTTCCAGCACATTCAATATCAAAGCTAAGAATGCGAAGTGGAGCTATGTGAGACCACTCTCCCTCAGGAGGGTGAGAAATGAACTCCTCCCAGGAAATGTCTACTTCTATCTGACAGCGAGATTTTGGCATGGGACATGCTGGATCATTAGGATTTCTCTGGAGCTTATCACGGATTTTGTATTTCTTAGCTGGAAGCTCAATCCAGTTGCACCCCACAACTTTTGTATCCACCATGAACCTGAAGTTAAATCATTAATATCTCAATACTTATTATGTCCACATAAAAATATATAAAAGAAAATTAAAAAAAAAAACATTAAAAGAAAAACATTCTTAAAAAAAAGATCAGGGTAAATGTTTATAACGAAATATGTTTGTCTAGTTTGACATTTATGAACTATTAATTACAGTAATGATTATAAGTATATACCATAACAGTATACTAAAAATACATACATGTTTCTAATTATGGTCTTCATTAAAAATGTATAGGTACTTAACTCCAAATAATTTTAGGTTAGTGGTATTCCAAACTATCCCATTAAGATAAATATATGTATATGGAGTATACATTATAAACATGTATTAAAATAAGACTCATTTGAAGATTAATGGATTATAAAATATATACAAAGGGAATAAATCCAAACATAATTATGTTAACGACATCATGAACAATATAATATACACTACAATATAAGATATACTTAAATACCAACATAAATTAATATATTAATCTTATCAAAATATTGAAAGAAATTTAATATTTCCAATAGGGCACTTCTTTATATTAAAACGAGGTGCTAAAAATGGAATTTTTAGTACCTAATTTCAAAGTCAATGTTGCTCTCATAGGACTGGTAACCATACTGACTGTAACCAGGACAAACAAACCCAGATTCTAATAGTCGTTTAGCTGCTGCTATCAACCGTGGTAATGCCATGGTTATCTTTAGAAATGGTAGCTTTCTGTTCCCATGGTAACCATAAATACCTTTGAAAAAGGAAGATAATTAGAAGAGTATTTCACAGAAATCACGCAAAGTATATACGTGGCTTCTGGTTAATTCTATAATAATTATTATAATTTTAACAGTATAAAGATCCTTTCCACTGCAATTTCAGTTTGTCTGCAGTATGAATGTCCTTTAGACTAGTTTTTAGGGCTCTCAACGGGATATTTTATCTAAGGGTCATTGGGTCACTTCTTTGGGAGTCATTTGAAGAAAGTTGAGTGTCATGAACTTAATTTTACAGATTTTTCAGGGTCATTTTAATTAGTTTTTCGGCCTGTAACAAACATTGTAAATTGAAATGAAATCTTTTAAAAATAGAATGAG
>JAULBS010122429.1:0-14047 GCA_032355785.1 Symmetromphalus regularis | reverse complement strand
AGCGTGAACAAATGTTATCTGATTAGCATATATAATAAACCTTCAACAAAGATTTAGCACCACGCATGACGAACCTTTTCTAACGCTATGTTTTTATTGATATAATTAATCAGCAATTGCAAACTGCTTTGTGTATCATGCATAATATGCATTTGTATAGAATCGAGATTTTATTCTAGCGGTAATTCTCTACATTCATGGTAGAAAAATAGATCGATGGTAAACATGAATATATATATATTCTGTAAGTTCAAAGATATTAAAATTATAGATTTTAATCTACTAAAAAGGTTTGAATACAAAATGAAACAGAAAAACTAACTACACGTTATTTTAAAATATAAGTGGATCTAATATTTAAAACAAAATCAGAATTTGTATAGAAAAATAATTATTCTTTAGTCCATTTTTATTATGATACAAAATACTTATACTTAAAAACAACAATGTTGTATATATTGTTATTCACGGATTTATTCGTATAACGTCTTTGATGGAAGTCATTGATTTCTCTCTCCCATTAATTCCACCTTAATACCTAAGGCATCACATCATTAGTGTAAAGGCAGCCACACAGCCTCGAGATAGCTGCTTGCCTTGGCATAATGAAGGAGCTGTCCTGTCCGTGTAAAAGTGCATGTGAAAGAACCTTTCCAACTAATCTTAAAGAATAGTCATAGTGGCGTTAACGGCTTTGCACTGTCAGTAGTAAGGAGGCTACTTTGGCCCCATGTATACCCGTGTTCGTGTAGGTCAAGGTCCGCGTCCCCACATCGTGACGTCACACATCACGCTTAGAGGTAAACCAATTTACATATGGGGCCCAAGTAACATCGATACTACTTCTATCATACTAAAAATTAACCTGTTCTTTGCAAGCAGTTTTTCATATTTGCAAACTTGTTTAAATTAGTTTATATTCTGTCACACAAATAGTAAATCTTTCCTTGTCTAAATGAATACTGCGATCAAACACCAGTGTATATATTACCCAAACCATCAGTAATCAAACTGTATGCAAATGATATATTGTATCAAGAAAACAAAGTTTAATATATATAATATGTATATGTATGTATACTCCGATATGTCAGTGTGCTTTTGCTTTCAGACACAGATTATTTATAAAAATATACATGCATATATAAAAGTAACGTGGATAATTCACGTAAAACTAAATATTATTACAAATTTACATATGATAAAACAGAAACACTGAAAAATTATAATTACCTTTACATATTTTTTATGATCCTTTACTTGTTCCATATACCTTAGGCCCGTTTTCGTATTGATGATTGAACTTGGATTAACTATTCAACCTATTTTCAACACCATAAAACAGAGTTTAAATTGTTAGCTGAGGTTGATCCGTCAGCAAGGAATCGAACCATAAAGTCTAGATTCTAGACTCAAAACTCTCCTTATATATAAAAATCATGATATTGCTTGACAAATGATATGATATTAAAGTCGATAGTATTTCTTTTAGTGTAGAGTTTATTTTCAACCTTTGATCCAAATTCTAAATATTGTACAGGAGCCTGCTATTAGTAATATTTGATTTAGCTTAAACAACATGATGTCATCCTACTAAAGTTTCCTTCTGCAACAGTCTAATATATCACATCTATGGGGTTTTACAATAGGATATCTCGAAAGGACAGATTATCCTACCATGCAGGTTGTCCATATCGTCAATATATTTCGACAGTCTACTAAGTTTTAATATGACGAACATTAGAATTTGCTGGACCAAGTAACATTTCAAAAAATTGTTTTTATTTGTATTAAGATTTATAAAGTAGTTAAATTATTAAATTTCCGACATAATTAACAAGTACAATTTCTATAACCTGACTGATGAACATTCATCCTTAATATAAACGTTTTATAATCTCAAGACCAGATATTAATATTACAGTGTTGCAGTCTATTTTCTTTGGTTAATGTCAAGACAGCAACAGTTTTTAAGGGATGGAACAGAGGTCATTACTGGAAAATACCAATCATTAAGTATGTCAGCTTTTCCACTGACAATTAAATTTCCAAGAAAACTAATTATGATGTTTAAAATACAAAGCCACCATCAACAATTAGTAAAGCATGCTGTAAATAGAAATTTACTGAAGATAAGAAAATAGGCAAAACTGGGTAGAGATTTACTATATCTCAAGCAGAAACGTAAAACCTGTTGTGACACAAATACAGATGAACGGACGGACAACATCAGCAGAAAAACATCCTGTAACAACAGTTCCTTTTCGAGATTCAGGTTGTGGCAATAGAGTAAGTAGAAACGCTAACATTTTATAAATGTTGTACAGTTTCCAATCGGTATTTAACACGTGTTTAGTAACTAGAGTTCATTTTGGTTTTAGCAATGCAGTATTTTCAGGTGTATTTAATAAGAATATAATGTCTTGGTACGTGTCCAGTTTCCGGTGTATTATCAACTTTAATATACTGAATACAAAGTAGATTTTTAGCTATTTTAACGGGTATCCATGTTTAGTCAGGTTCCTTTGTACATTATACACCCAAGCTAAACGGTAAATGGGGCTAAATATTAAAAGTTGGTTCTGATGCTTCTGATAATGACCAGCAATTAAGAACAATGGAGTTTCATTAATTTGCTTGGTACATGTAGGTATGAACATCATCTGTTTCGTTCGTAAACATCTGAGCCTGAGATTACAAAAAAATTAAAGTGTGGATTTAAAATTTGTATGCCAAAAAAGTTTATCGTATTGAAATATTTCACAATCGGATGTTTCAACAAAGCACTGATAACACGAATCATTGGTCAAAAATGATGAAACCAGACGTTCGCGATAGGCATTTCAATTTAGAATATATTCTGAAGTATCTTAAAGGTTTTAATATGTGTAGACACTCAGATGGAGCAGAAGGAATACTCATCAATAAAGGGCAATTTGACTGTTATAAAGATAATCTCATTTAGTTCATCATAAAGCTTTGAGCATAGACTTAAATGTCAGTCAAAGAAGAACGACACCATTGCCATTCATACGTGTTCATCTGTTTCCTAACTCAAAGTAATATTAACAAGTACAATTTCTATAACCTGAATGGTTAACGTCCATCCTTAACTTAAATGTTTTATAATCTCAAGGCCAGATATTAATATTACAGCTTTACAATCTTTTTTCCTATATAGTTTTTGAATATGTTAAGCATATTATGATATCTAGATACGGTTAAATAGCTATTCATTTTGTTGATGTCTCTGGCATTTAGGATTAAACCGCCAGTTGTCATATGCCAGAAATCCGGAATACGTACATTAGGTCTAACTCCCGCTATAAACATTGCTTTTCTTAGATCAATCATCACATTTTAAGACCAGTCGCTCAGTTTCCACAAGTACTACATGGATATTACCGTATGATTCTTTCCATATCTATGAATTTCACGGCACAAACACGTGCAATCAACGTATCTATTGGGGTGTTGGATGGAACCGAATCGTATTAAGTTATTGAATTAACGTCCACGACTATATATGGTGTTCTAATATTTTGCAGATCTATATATTACATCTGTTTATCCAAAAAACATTACCACGAGTTTTTAAAATAGTGATACAGTTTAAGAACCTGCACCCTGACGAGACCGTCTTTCACCTTTCCCATTTTAATCTTCAAAGTTCGCTGGGTTTTGAGAGGTTCAAGTGTGGTTCAAAACAACCACAAAACCACTGGATCGTGTCTTAGTCCCATATCGTCTCGTCAGCGAACAACTCCTTGCGTCCCTAAATATCTATTTAATTTTTATTTAACTAGCCTCAGGATTATTTAGTTGCATTACATGGTTCCTTAACATTGTCATAAAAGACAAATCGGTCCCATTGCTTTCTCGGATTCTAACAATATTTTTACTAAGCAATAATGGTTCATTATAGCACCCATATGGAACAAGTTGCAATGCGATGTTATGTTTTTCACCATCAGTCGTAGAGTCTTTCAATCAAAATATACTACACTATATCGTTTCTACAAAGACGTGTTGTCGCCATGATACTAATCATTACTGTCTTCAGTCTATTTAACAAACACAGTTCCGTTTGAATGTTTAGCACCTTAGCAGTAGGATAGTCTCCCCATGGAGTCCATATCAACATTAATCGTTTCACCATCTTGTTTTGGTTAAACGGAAGTATTTATGTTCATGAGACCATTTAGTCATCCTACTATTCCACAAGTAATAATTGTGGACAGAGATATCCTTTCTGTTTTGGTAACACTTTGAAACACACACGTCTCGGCACATTAGTGATTTTGTCTGAATTGAGCATATCCTCATTGTTGTTAATCTAAATATTTTGTATATCCTTGATTATTCTCCAGGGCGTCATTGGAAATAGTCCTTTTTAACACCGTTATTTGCCTTGGTATTAATCGATAGTCGATAATAATAACCATGGTCAGAACGTTACAAGTAAAACTTATGAGTCAACAGTTCCAAGGTTTAATGTGTTTAGAACACACGTGTTCTGTTTTTGTTATATAGTTCTGTGTTTCTAAACACATGCGGCGCGGAACAGTTGTGAATTTTCTTTTCTTGAGCAAACATCCACATTGTTCTAGGCCGAGTTTCTTTAAACTTTGGCTTTCTCCAGGGCAGTGGTGGAAGATTAGACACAAATAAGGCAGCAACGTTGTCTAATACTTTGTGTTGATTCTGATTTGTTTCTCTTGAAGACGGCAATTCAGATGTTAGTCAGAGCCATTTCAAGGTATTTTGTGAATTAGGTTCCTTCTGTTTTAGGAACATTTACTTTAAGATTATCATCACACAGTTCCAGATTTTAGAGTCGTCTTTCATAACTTGGTTTGTCCTTCAAGACGATGGTAGAAACAATATATTTTTACACACCTTTGTTGTATTGCAGGGTGTTAGTTTAATGCTATCTTTATTTCACATTCGGATTGTTCTCCAGGGTCTGATGAAAACAATACACTGGTATGATATATTAACTGTAGACTAATTGTTGTGAAACAGATATTGTTTCTCGCCTTGGGCTCTATCTAAGTATTGGTGGATTGCCAAACGTTATAAGGCAACAACTTTGTATGTCAATAATACTTTCCTGTTAATTCTTCGCTCTTGCTCTATACGATCTTAGAAATCCAGATCCTTGTCACAACCATTTTAAGAGTATCCAAAAAAAGGATAATGCACCATATTGAAACATCATCATTTCTGACTATTATCAGCTTTTTTCGTTTTCTTCAAGAAAACACTTGACACATACATAACAGGAACAAAACATTAGACCCAACACGAACACGATTGAGATAATAATGTGACATATAACCAACTGCCAAAATGAGAAATAGAACACATTTCTATCGCACCAATTCTTAGGGTCATGAAGTGGCATTGTAAAATGGGGTTTCCATATACGGATAACCCAGATGTGTCCGAACACAAACCAAATTGATAGAAAAATATTCAGTGCTACGTTAGTCATTCTAGTCATAGTGAGGAGGTCCTCGTCATCATGTAGTTCACTTATCTCGTCCTTGTGACGTCTCACCTGCTTCCATATAAGGAATAAGAGTTTTATAATTCCGAAACACCCACCGACAACTAGGTAAATTGGAAGCTTTGGTTCTTTGGGACAGTCATGTAAATAGTTAACACCTACAATAAAAAAAATAGGTGTCATATATTAAAAAATAAAATGTAGACAAATGATTAAATTAGTGTTAATTTTTGCGCTGGAAATCAGCAATGGGTATGGGAATAAAATCTATAAATAATATATTTTAAAATATGCTTGAAGAGTGAATTTGAAAAATAATTAAGATTACGAAAATGTTTACCCATGTGTGAAAATGATTTCGATAGGGTCAACGATTTGACCAAATATAATCGTATTCCATTACACTATACCAGGTCTTTGGGCATATAATTATGAATGTCTGTAAATATAATTATAATTGTCTAAGTTTTTGTAAAAAAAAGTAAAATATAGAAAAAAATAAATAAACAAACGGATTTGTCGTTGATGGACCATAATGACGCGACGTTCTATTTCAGGCAAAACGACATTAAACCAGATCAGGCATGAGCAAGGGATGAACCAAACTTAAACTGTAGTTTTGTCCCAAGTGAGCGTACACGCGATTTACGACTCATTCTGGTTTGGTCATTTGTTAATGTCGCACAACATGGTTTTAATTTTTTTAATTATTATTTGTTTTTAAATGCGATTTTTTTTTTTTGCAACGTTTTACTGGTAATTTTTGTTACATTAGCTATCATACAATATAAAAGGGAAGGGTATTAACTGAACTACTTTTGTTACCCATATACATCTTACATCGTATTTGACATTTGTATTTTGTTCAAGATTTTGGTGTCTGATGTATCGTGTAACAGTATTTGACAGATGTTTTTGCTGTTCATGATTTAATGTTCTGATATGTCGCTGCTCGTGTTGTGTGGTCTGGTTTACATCGGTGAATTTAACCTGTTGTAAAAGTAATCTTTCATGAATAAAACTTACCTATTGTGGTCATGACCAGAGGCAAGGCTAGCAATATCACGAGGAAAACAGTCACTGGCCCTGAAATGTACAATAATAAGGATAACAACAAACTACTATACAGATGTACATATACAGGTATACATGTACATATGCATGTACATATACATATACAGCAACATCATGCAGTTTATATTTATATAGTTCACAATGATTCTGAAACTGAAACACCCGCGCAAGCAAGCACGTACATATTTTTGCTAACTCCCACCCCCAAGAAAAAAAAATGAAGAAAGAAATATACATGTTGAATCATTACCCTACTGGAAATAAGCGGCTGCTCACAAACACTGTTCGGTACAAAATTATAATTTTAGAAAATTTCATATTCACAAAGTTTACCGGCCCAGATGACACAGTGGTTAAACTTTCGGACTCACGACTGGTAGGTACTAGGATCAAATCACAGTCGAAACATGGAATTTTTAATCTCAGTGTCGGCTCTGTCTCCGGGAAAGCGCATATAAAATACCCCTTGCTTCTAATTGGAAAGAGTAGCATATGCGGTGATAACGGGTTTCCTCTAAATATCGTCAGTCGCAAATCCTCCTAAGTCTAACATATAATAGCCGCTGAATAAACAATGTACTGGGAAGTCGTTAAACAACCAATTCTTTCCTAGTCACAAATCACTTTCCTCCATCACTCAAGTTTTAGCTTATTGAAAATTATCATTTCTATATAAAACAAAAATCAAGTTTGTACAGCTTGTGAATACTGCAATAATTTTACTAAATAAAATAATAAAAAATACACTATACCAACTAAGTGGTGTATTTTTTAATTATTTATATTAAATTATGTAACCGGGTTATTTTAATTAATTAATTTCCAGCACAAATTAATTGATAAAAGAAACATAATTATTTCGAGGCTTTACAGTCTGTTTTCAGTTCACAATCTGAAAAAAGGTCATTGATCCTAAATTGTATAATAATTATATTTAATTATAAAAACGCCATCATGTACTAAGTTTATATACCGTCTGAAGGTAAAATTTAATTAGCTGGAAATTACATTGCCCTTTTGAAAGTGATGCATCCACAGATAATCAAAATGTAGCAGTGTTTACGACAGCTTCATTTGTTAGAACAAGTTCAGATGACACGGCAGTATCTGTGGCTTGTCATGGTGTAATTACTGTTATCAGGAATAATGTAGAAAAGAATCTCGGAGTTTGAAATTAGTTTTATTTTAAGAAACCGCGAGAAGCGAGAAAAGGAAATTAATAAAGAAAGAAACAAAAGAGGTTGTGGGTTATTTGAGTAAATTATTAATTTATAAACAGATTTTTCAAAAAATGTTATTTGTATAATAATAATAATAATTAAAAAAAACATTAATAAAAAATAAAAACTACGCCCCCCCACCCCCGAAAACCCCCCAACAACAAACAATAACACGTTTTCTTTGGATTATGCAATTTCAGACCCATCCATGGCAATAATTAAATTAAAGTCAACGCTGTCTGAAAATTCAAGATGTTACCTAAATATATTTTTTCGTGGCATAGCAGTAGAACAGACATATTTCCCTAGGATGCAGTAGTACTCACAGAAAAGGATCGGTCGTCGGATCGATCTTTCTCTGTGGACCCATTTGCAGTTTGGGCTATTTTCCGTTCCAACCAGTGATCCACGGAACCTATAAAAGAACCCTTGCTGCTTATCGAAAAAGAGTGGCATGTGTGGCGGCAGCGGGTTTCCTCTAAATACATATGTCAGAATGACCACATGATTGACGTCCAAGAGCCGATGATGAGATACAAATTAAAGTGCTCTAGAGGCGCCGTTAAATAAAACAAACTTTACTATTTTTCACTAAAAAGGTTATTTTATATTGAAAAAAGAAGTGTAAATGCGTGAAACAACTAACCTCCATGCCCACCCGTTAGCTAGGGCCTGATAATTATGGCAATAAGCTTGAACGAACACAATTCTAATCGAAAACAAACAAAAATCGGCGGAAAATTGCGATACCTTTAACCTTCATTATGACGTCATAAACGTTGCACGTCATATACGATAGCTATATATCTTTTGTGTATCATTCAGAGAGTATTAAAATTCATTGATGTGTTTATTGGAATACTAATGCAGGAATTGAAAATACAAGCCCAAAGCCGTGTCCTTTTTTACCAATACTTTATTCTGGAGTCAAAAATACTAACGTCAGGAATATCAAGATGTCTTAAAATAACCTTGACGGTGTTGGGGAATGCAGACAGTACTTGTCACTGATTTGACTAAATCAGATCTACACATTAAGTTAAATATAAGTGAATTCTGGAGCGACCATTCTGCACAAGCAAGTCTTTCCTCTATTGATCAACATCTTGTGTTTGACAGCTGCCTTCGGCTACAGTTTGTTTCAGTACATATACATTTATCAAGGCAAATCATGTTTATATAAAGTTGTATGCTAGAGTTCCTGGGTGAAATGATGCTACAGTGTCGAGTTTTTTTTAATGGAACCAGAATTCCACGTCCAGTCAGTAATGTTCAAAGACTAAGACATGTATATATATTTCAGACTGTAATAGACAAGACATTTGCATGTAAATTTTAGTGCCGATTTTTGGGACATGAGGGACAGTTTCCAAAGATTTTATGTTTCAATTTCTGTTCAGATACGTTTCAGCTTCTGTTAATTGCAGTATTTAAATGGAAATAATTTAATGTGATAATAATATTAATGATAATGCATTTAAATCAACATTTCAATAAAGAAGATCACTAATTAAAGTGACCAATAAAAAAATATGGAAGTAATAATATGGTCTTCAGAAAAGAACATTTTATAGCCACCATTTCCTATTAGCAGCAAGGGATCTTTTCTACAGACATGACAGCGTTTGTGACACTAGTCATGTGCCAGTGGATGAAACGAGAAATAAAACCAATGGGTCTACAGATGGGGTATCGAACCGATGACCAAACGCACTTTAGAAGATGCTCTACAAATCCGATTTGTAGGTCTTACATATTGTTTTAGCTCTATACGTACACGTTCCAGTGAAGAGGTAGAAGGCACGGTGTAAGAAGTCGCACGGGTTTCGAGACTCGAGTCCCGCTTCACAAATGCTGCTCAGCAAGGAATACTGTTGTTCCGGCTCATCCAGATCCGGCCACACCACAGTACTGTCGTAGAAGACTTTCTCTGGAGGAGGCGTCTGCTGAAATACACAAACCAGAACAAGTTAGATATTAAATATTAGAGGCCACACCGCCGTTCTGTCGTAGAAGACTTTCTCTGGAAGAGGCGTCTGCTGAAATACACAAACCAAACTAAGTTAGATATAAAATATTAGAGGCCACACCACAGAACTGTCGTAGACTTTCTCAGACAAAACTTCTGCTGCAATACAGAAGCCTAAACATGTCAAATATTGGTAAAATATGAGAGGCCACGCCACTGTACTGTATAGTAGACAACATTCTAAGGCGGTGGTGTCTGCCAAAATACACAAAACCAAAGTAAGTTATATATTGGTAGAAATATATTAAAAGGCCACCCCACCGTACTGTCAGAAAACTCTCAGGTGAAAGGGTGTGCTCCATACTCGAAACCAAAACAAATTAGATAGTGGTAGAAATGTATCAGAGACCAAGTTAGATAGAAATGCAATGGTAATTCAATTATCCATTTATTTTGATCATTTCAAAATATTGACGATGTCCTGATTTTTCTGTGACATTTTTACATTTTTGACCTTCTCTTTCGACTTTGATCTTGGCTATAGCAATACTGAAAAACAAATACACTGACATAGTTCAAGAAAGTACACAAACATAGACAGATCACAGGTTTGAAGTTGGTTACTTAATATCTTACTGGTTTTAATTGTATGTTGTGATTGGACAGCGATATTTGTTATCCGGAGCCTAGTGAACATTTTGTTTTGAAAATACCTTACATGCACATTTGAACAGATACTCATTTTCAATACTGATTCACCCTTTCACGATCTGAACTAGTGGATATTCTTTTATTTTACCAATGCTGTGACTAGATCACAAGCCGAAGATAAAGGTTACACACCACAACTGATTTTGAATACCATTTACATTATTAATATATATATACATGTCATTAAAAAACCTTATTGCATAGATTGTAAATATAACAAACATGCATTTTGATCAAAGATAGTATGAGCGTATGAACACATACACGTATTCCTGCAGGTGCATTTTAATTATTGCCAGAAACAAGGCCTTTGCAGAGGAAAGAGCACCGACATAAAGTATACAAATAGTAGTATAGTTTCAGATCAATACTCACTGTCATTAAAACTAGGAAAAGATAGAACTATTTCCAACCAGGACTATATTGTCATGCTACACCAAGAAGTGTGGAAGGATAATAGTGTTGTATATCAAATAGCTCATGTTCGTGTTAAAAAAATGACACCGAGTACTTGCAGCTTGTTGTTTATTTTCGTATACCACTGTATTGATGGATAGAGTATGACAGGGAACAATGCAATATAACACATAGAAATAATACTGTTATAGGATGATTAATGAGACTTAGACACGGAAAATGCCAATAGATTTAATACAAGAATACGAGGAAGCACAGAAATGGCATTTTAAATGCCTTAATGTACATTCATCTACATTATGTCAAAAAACTGAAAGTGTATCTGAATAACAGTTACTTTAACGCTTTCAGCTGTAAATTAAGAATTCATATTCAAGTTTACTTTGCAGTAAATGAATTCAGAAAAAGTTCTAGAATTTCTCGTAATCAACACATGTCGCGTTGGCACAGTGATTAAGCTGTTAGACTGGTCTTCGTCGAGGCACGAGATTTTTAATTTCGATACCGGCTCCAACCCAGAGTGAGTACTCTGCAAGGCTTAATGGGTAGGTGTAAACCACTTACACCGATACATTGTCCACAACTAGTTAAAGGCAGTAGTATTTGCTATCCTGTCTGTGTGAAAACATATAAAAGATCCTTTGCTGCTAATTGGAATTTGTAGCGGGTTTCTTCTAAAGACCACGATTCACAAAAAATAACCATATGTCTGACACCTAACAGCCACTGAATAAACAATGCGCTGGGGTGTCATTAACAAACAATTCTTTCCTTTCTCGAAATCAACATTTCAGCTATAAACCATGCTTTAAATCTCGTCCCGAGACACGAACATATAATAGTCTTATTGATGGATACTTTAGGAACATCTTATAATGATCTGGGATGTCGTCGCTACTTCCGGTTGCCACTTCCGCGCACAGGAATGTCATGCCATCGATCTCTACGCGCCTGTTATCGACTGTTTGTGGTTCTCAGGCAGCAAAGTCGCTAAATATTTTTGATTTTCCCGAAAAAGAAATAACTGCATTGTTGATTGTTTATTAGTATTGTTATCACTGGAGATTGCCAGGAAACTGAAAGAGAGAGCTGTAATTTGTGCGCTCAATATAGATCAAAGAGTAACAATCAAATCCTATTTTATGTAGGTTTCATCTCAAAGCTTATAATGAGCGGGTCATAGCTCAGTACTAGAGCGATTAACCGAGGCGCGATATGTCAGAAAATCAACCCACTGGCCTAATTCCTGTTCCATACAGTGCTACATAACCAGCATATAAAACAAATCTGGTAGCTATTTTCGTGTCTGTGCAAAGTAGAATTTTAAAAACCCTTATTAAACAGCCACTTGTCTTAAAGTGCCACTTATTTTATCACATTTCCGCTAATTTTGAAAAAAAAACACCGTATTAAGTTACCAATTGTCGCCTTTATTTCCTCCTAAATCAACCAATGTAGTATAATTTAACATGTGTTAAGCAGCCACCTGTCTTAAGAGACTATCTTTATTACTCTCTTGCGACGCTGTTTAAGACATATTTGTTTGTATATGGCGGCAGGTTTCTTTGTTTTTGAAGACCATGTGTCACACTTAATGTTTTGCACTTAACAGTCACTGATTAAATAGAATGTGTTAAACAATACGCCTTTAATTTTACTTATAATTTCAATACAGACAGGGGCGTCAATCCCCCACGTTTTGGACAGGGGGATGCCTATATAATTATCCTCCTACTATTTGCTTCGAAAATTTGAAATTAAAATGCCTAAACAATAATCTTTCCTACAATTTCTCTTTATGATATCAATGTAATACTTAGCCATGTGGTCTTAGCGCAAATATACCAAAATACACAGGGGGTCTATTCAGGGCGGTCAATCTTGAGGGTGTGGTTGTGGGGGTGGATCCCATTCCCAACTTTTTAGACAGGGATGATGCTCCGTCCAGAAACTTCAAAGAAGCGATTGTCCTCCCTTGAATACAGAGAAACAAAATGTAACGTGGAAATGTCTCTTTTAGCTGGATCATTATGTGTAATGAACAGCATTAATACGACATACAATTGCTAATGTTCACAACCAAGGTAATGCGTCATTATGATTCCAGGTGTCTTACAAAAGTAATTGACAGGCTCATTACAGTATTGTTCTTCTCGTGTAAGGAAATGGATGCTGATGTCCATTTCCGACTTAAGTAAGAAATATGTTTAAATAATGTAGAATCTGACTTGACGCACATTTAAGGACAATGTACAGGAACTGTATCCTTGGTTACATTAATACCACTAACGATGTTGTTTTGTCTTCTGAAATAATTGGAAATTCAAAAAATGGCTAAAGTGGCAGTCCTCATAAAATATAGAAGTCGGAAAACAAAACTTATTTTCAGAATTAAAAAAAAGAATCTTGTATATTACTAAAAGGTTTTAAGTAATGAAGATCATATAATATACCTTTAATTGTCACAGTTTTATATTTAAAAGAAAAAAAAAATTGAAACTTCTTCCTTAATAATATTTAAATGAAAACGAGAAGAGTATGCTGTATTTAAACACCCAGGGGCAAACAGCTATTTCCAGTCTGTACTCAGGAAATTGGAGAGAATTTGCGGTGATGTAGAGATACTGACACCGACGTTATGCAACCGACGTGAGGCAATTTGTCAGCCAGCACGTCGCGCCTGATGTCGACGTCTTCCTAATGAGAAGGCTAACGTTACTGAAATGCCCGACATTATTTATTTTCATGCTACCATTGGGATTCATTTCCGTGATTCGTTTCCAGAACATGATCTTAAAGGTGCAGTATCATAGTTGCAAAATACCTTTTCCGCTTCTTTTTTATTTTGTAATGTTTATAAAAAAACAACAACAACACTAAAAACGAAATAAACACAACAACAAAAAAATCCAACTAAACAGAAACAAAAGTTTACCCCCCTTCGAAAACCCCCCAATAAAAACAACAACAAAAAACAAGACCACCACAATAACTACTAAACAGAAAAAACCCACTAAAAACAAAACAAGCAAAAATATAATGATGGTTAATCTTAGTTGTGTTCTCTTGAAGAGGTTGCAGATGAACATTCTTTTAATATACTTGTACTTGGAATATTATATATATATATATATATATATATAT
>JAULBS010122418.1:0-14048 GCA_032355785.1 Symmetromphalus regularis | reverse complement strand
GAGTAGCCAATGTGACGGCAGCGGGTTTCCTCTAAATACATATGTCAGAATGACCATATGATTGACGTCCAATAGCCCTGATAAGATTAAAAATCAATGTGCTCTAGAGGCGTCGTTAAATAAAACAAACTTTACTTTCTCTATGAACGAATACCGTCAACTGCCTACACACAACTCTCAAATCTCACCACCATTTTTCAACATAAATGAAACCGAAGTTACTAGTTGTATTACATGTATTTATAGCGTCAAACAAAATGGTGGCATTGATTTATTAATCATCTGCTATTGGATGTCAAACATTAGGTAACTTTGACACGTAGTCAAGCCAGCCTTTAACTGGTTTTGAACCACTGTCATCAGAAAATCCAATGTTCTACCACTGGACCACAGAGGCTCACAGAAACAAAATCTATTTGGTAAACAGCAAGTCGTTTTTAGAATACTGAACTCCTCTTTTTTCATTGCGCTCGATATAAATTAACTAAATAACGAACAATCTGATAACATTTACAATTTTCTTTCATTTGTGATCTCTTCTGATTACCTTACACCATTTAATAATCTCTGGATAAATAAAAAAGACATCTTCAATTAATTTACCCGACAGAACTGGAACTAAAATAAACAACTGAAAATGAACACGGCTGTTGGTTACCTTGATGTTTTAAATGAATAGCCCCAGCAAGTGGGGACTACACAAAGATACGCGTCAAAAAGGCTTGATTTCAATTTTCCATTTCTTAATGTTCCTTTCATACTATTATTTACATTTCATTCTGTTTTTTACAAGAGCCGTTATCGGTTTCACGTATCGTTTTGATGTCAATATTCCATACCATGTGTTAGGTTTAAACCAACAGCAATGTAGAGTTCTATTAACACGCTGCTCTAACACACTGTACACGGTTTCATTATACAATGCAGGCACGGCAGATGCAAATTAACATCGAGGGTTGCTAACAGAGACTTAGGGGGGTGTCTAACATTGACAATTCGAGGGTGGGGGTGAGGGCGCTAACAAATCAAGTTTAAAGTGGACACAAGGATATGCTTGACTCAGAATTATTTACAGGGGCTTAGCACCTCCAGACTACCCGTTCCGCCTTGCCTGCAGTGTAGTCTGCCTAAACAGACATTTATCTAAGCCAGAAATCTATTTGTTTTTATAGCTCTAAATTTGATTATAAAATTTAACATCCCTAGCCCCACCCCATTAATTAAAAAAGTAATTAAACCTAAAACACCCCTCCTAAACACACTATAAAAAAAAAATCCGAACATCCACCCACACCGCCAAAAAAAAATAAAAAAAAAAAAATTACCTCCACCACCAACGACACAGCACACCCTTGGATAATCTTCCACAGTGTAAACCCACATGGTATTGATGGTACAAACACAATCCATCTGATATGCGGCGTGCATTATTCGGCGGCGATAAAAGTCATTCTATATTTCAGTTGGAAAGGCATCTACATGTATGAGGTAATTTACTAGCATTTTGTTTTTCATGCAAATTGTTGTACAAGGCACTGAATACCGCACACAGCATGACTAACATGAGGTTTACGTAAAACAAACCTTAGAGAATAGCGTAGGAACAGGGAATGGGTGGGCGCGAAGGGGAGGCCATATGCCCCCACATGTGTGACTTTTTTCTTTTTATATATAATTATAACCAAAATCTGATAATTTTTTTACCCGATCCGTCAGTGCTCCCACCGCCCCCCGACCCACTCCCAAAGTCCTTCCTACGGGTCTGTAGAGTCCACTGTAGTTCGATTTAGAATACTTTTTATGCAATTATATCTTCTTACATTAACGATTGAAGAGTACATGTACATAGTAATGACAAGTCGCTAACAATATCTGTTTAACGCCCACTTATATTAACGAACATCACAGTTCACTTAACACTACTGCAAATGGGTTAAAAGGTCAAGATTGAAAACCCAGTTTAGTAAAACGCTATCGACAAAAAAACCCGATACCATGATACGAACTTCCCAGTTGAGAGAATATATAATCTAAAGCGACAGAAGTGTTATTTTGTTAAAAACCATCTCTCTCCACAATACAGAGTCGAAGAGAAGTCTAGATAAAATCGCGAAGGTTTGCACTCAAGAAGCAAGAGAGCGGGATGTAGCTCAAATGGTAGAGTGTCCGCCTGTGAAGCTACCGGTTGTCGGATCGATCCATCTCAGTGGACCTATTTGCTGTTTGGGCTATTTTCCGTTCCGACCAGTGGTCCATTACCTGGTTCATCAAAGGCCTTGGTATGTGCTGTCCTGTCTGTGGTGCTGTGTATATAAAAGATCCCTTGCTGCTTATCGGAAAGTGTAGACTGTTGCAGAGCGGGTTTCCTCTAACCATATGATTGACGTCCAATAGCCCATGATAAAATAAAAACCAATGTCCTCCAGAGGCGTCGTTAAATAAAACAAACTTTAATTTTTTACTTCAAGAAGCAAGCGAATTGTTAAAAGAAAGAAATTTTGGTTTAACTATATCCCAGCCAGTGTTGAAGCCAGAGACTGAAAACAGACGAGGCAGATCTGAAGAAGGCCCCACTGTATAAAGTAGATTCCTACAGTTTTATAAGCATGGTCAGAAAAAGTTGCCTCGTCTGCCTCAATTCTGGCTACGACACTGCCAGCACATTGTTTAATCAGCGGGTATTAGATATTATTTGTGACAAACTGTCTACAGAAGAAAACCGTTGCAACCATAGAGACATTGCTTTGAAAGGGCTTTGGGCACTGTTACGTCCTCAGTAATATTTTCAACAGGAAAAAAGAATTAAAGAAAAGGTAAATTTATTTTTAGAAGGCTAACAATATCATCAATCTTTGTTTAATTCTGAAGACTAAGCAGTCAAAACTCTATCTCTGGACCCCTCCAGCAGGCGAAGGCCCCTGTGATACAACCCCTAAAACCTATTCCTTAATTTGGCAGTGGTTGTATGACAATAATCTAATAAAAATAATATCCATAAGGCAGGTTTTTAAAGTGCAATATCTGTTTTCTATAAGTTTCGGGCAACAAAAAACATCTACGGGCAAGTCAAAGTGTGGATGTGAATCACCCGAACGATAAATCATAAAAATCCTAAATGCACACCATGATAAAACGGTTATCTCCACATAGGCTACTCCTTCCGATTTACATCAAAGGATCTTTTTTATGTGCTTATCCACAAACAGGACCGAATAACCCTCGCTACACCAGTTGTGGACCACTTGTTGGAAAGAAATAGCCTGTTAGATCCGCTGTAGGCGAAATCTCTACATTAGGCTACTTCTCGCTCCCTGAAACAACGGAAGTTTAAAAAAAACTAGGTTAATGGAATATTTCTTTTTTAAATTTAATTATGTGAAATCAAGAACACGTTTTTATTTCTTATACTTAGGTAATTGGAAATAAAGTTTCAACGAATCTCTTTAATAGCAACTTGCAATAATTTAAAATTTACTTTTGATATTTTTTATTTTGACATTTTCTTTTAAACATTGCTTAAGCTAATTAACGTTGAAACAACTTGGCCAAGAACAACAAAAAAAGATATTGGGTTGGCAAAATAAATACTGTTAAGAATCTTGGATGTCTGTGTAATTTCCACTAAATTAGACAAAAATCGTTACAAATGCATGAAAAACGAAACAAAGTTGGATAAACGACTTTGAAGCTAAATAGTTATTTACACCCATGGTGAATAGTATGAATGATTGCTTAAATGTTAATAACCACAAAACAATATAATCTGATTTCAAACTGAGGATGCAGATTCCCCTTGCGGTCTTAAGAAACAGCTGAAATTAGCACCAAAAAAAAAAGGAAACGATGAAAGAGTGACACCGTGACATGCAAGTTTACACCGTGACATGCAGGTTTACACCGTGACATGCAAGTTTACACCGTGACGTGCAGGTTAACACCGTGACATGCACGTTTACACCGTGACATGCAAGTTTACACCGTGACATATAAGTTTACACAGTGACATGCAAGTTTACAGTGACATGCAAGTTTATACCGTGACATGCAGGTTTACACAGTGACATGCAAGTTTACAGTGACATGCAAGTTTACACCGTGACATGCAGGTTTACACAGTGACATACAGGTTTACACCGTGACATGCAAGTTTACACCGTGACATGTAAGTTTACACAGTGACATGCAAGTTTACACCGTGACATGCAAGTTTACACAGTGACATGCACGTTTACACCGTGACATGCACGTTTACACCGTGACATGCAAGTTTACACCGTGACATGCAGGATTACACCGTGACATGCAGGTTTACACCGTGACATGCAGGTTTACACCGTGACATGCATGTTTACACCGTGACATGCAGGATTACACCGTGACATGCAGGTTTACACCGTGACATGCAGGTTTACACAGTGACATACAAGTTTACACCGTGACATGCACGTTTACACCGTGACATGCAGGTTTACACCGTGACATGCAGGTTTACACCGTGACATGCAGGTTTACACAGTGACATGCAGGTTTACACAGTGACATACAGGTTTACACCGTGACATGCACGTTTACACAGTGACATGCAGGTTTACACCGTGACATGCAGGTTTACACCGTGACATACAAGTTTAACGTGCACATACTGATCTAAAACAAATCGTGTCCACTAGAACAATCTAAATGAAATCAGATACTAGTATCAAAATCCACTAACGGAGGTCAATGGAGTTCGTTTTGAAAAGACCTCGGTAGAGCATGTGCGTGAGTTTTTTTTTACTAGAAACCGAGTGAACGTGCCGAAGAGTGCCGTTTCCGATACAAACAGCAAAAAGTTCTTTTAGTTCGTTCGCCAGCATCAAATATTGTATGACCCAACATGCCCTGAACACAAGGAAGCGAAGAGGATGTACAATATTTGAGAGAGCACTGCAAAAAGAATGTCAAAAGAACACGAGATGTCTGGTAAATACGGTTAGGGTATTAACCCTGTCACATCAGTGCTATATACCAGAAGCAGATCCAGAGGAGGATCCGGACTCCTCCTTTTCTAGAATTATATATGTATATAAAACATTTCTAGTGGAAGGACGTGAAAATTAACAATATTTCTCCAGTCCTATTCAAACATCAAATTTGGAGCCCCCACTTTCAGAAATCCAGCATCTGAACCTGTATACTACATGTCATCATTGTGATGATGGGGATGGATACAGATTTAGAGAACTTGCTGAGGTTGCCAAACGTGTTCTGACCATACCACACTCCAACGCTGGAGAAGAGAAAGTTTTCAACGTGATCAGCAAGAATAAGACAGACTTTAAGAACAGTCTATCATAGGATGGGTCTTTAACATCGTTGATCAACATTAAAATGATCAGTCCAGAATCGCAAACACCCTGCTATAAGTATGAGCCAAATAAAGAACTGTTAAAAAAGTAAAATGTGCCAATATGTTACATAAAAAGTAAATACCATTTCATCATCTAAAGTAAGTAACTTGCACTTTTCCTTTCTTGTTCTAACACTAACAGTATATTAAAAAGCTTCCAGAAATCTCCATTTTGGGCTTAAACACACTGCACCTAAACATTTATTTTTCTCTCTCCTTAGAATTGTCACAGGTTGACAGCTCTGAAACTATAGGACGAAAGCGTTAGAGACGTGTCACGTAACGTACGTTACGCCTTCAACTTAAAGTGATTATATTTGCGTTTTCACTAATATTGTGTTATTGATACCTTCTTAGAATGGTCACATACAATCCTACTTCTATTATATCACACGGGATTCAAAGACATTTGCAATCTAAGATCGCCTATTGTTGTGCTCTTCACAATACACACCGACAGTAGAAAAATATAAATTAATTAACCACATTGATAGAAGCATTGCTCATATTACACAAAACGATTGATAGGCAGAAATACTAACCGATTCGTGGCAGGATAACACACAATAGATATCATTCATCCTTTCTAAACATTGACATTTAGAATTACATTAAAAAGGAATCAATATGGATTGAAAGCCTGAAACAGAACTTTAATGCATTTGGCATATTGGATGGGGGATTAAAATGCACAAAACATATTAATAAAATTTCAAAACAGACAATATAAACAGTGATGGAGAAAACAGATATGATTAATGGGGGGTGGGGGATGTCTTCTGGCTACGGCAGTATAACAATGTCAATCTGTCATTTCCTTAAAATTCAGAATATTATTTCTCTCTTGTAAATATTGCAAAAACCGTGATAACGAGAATGAATTAAAATTTATAGCCTAAAACAACACCATTTGTATGATTGTACAAAGTTCACGATGTTATGTAATAGATACCTCATTTCCTTCGGAGAGATTCGTCTTGTTAGACCATACTTTTTGACGTCGTTGAGTGATGGGTGTAATGATCGAGGTCAGATACTCCCGTCACTCAACAACGTCAAAAGGTATGGTCTAATTAGACGAATCTCTCCGAAAGAAATGAGGTAACTCCCTTGTACCACGCCGCTCCATTGACGTCACATCAGTTTTAATATTTAAAGTTAAGCGCGAATTTATCATTAATTTTTGCATTGATCAGTCGGTCAAGAAAGATGGCTGAAATTTGGGATAATGGCATAGATGATATTACTTTGTCACAAATCGAGAAATATGATGTTGAAATAGTCGATTTGGAATTAGGACAGTTCGATTTGGAATTAGGACAATTAAATCTAGACGACACTTGCAGTGAAACAGAAAACAATTGTGCAATCAAGAATTAGGAAAATGCGTAAACCAGAAAGACAAGATTTACAGAAGCGGTTAACGACTGACATACAAAACAGAAAGCGAAAAACATGCGTAAGGCCAAAGAAACTTAAAACCGAGTGTGAGACGCAAGCACGTTATACTGGAACACAAATGACTCCCCCCTCCAAATAATTTTCATAAATATGTTCCTTATTCATTGCTGAATTATTCACCGACAAATTCTAATGTTCAGAAACAAGACCAGCCTCCACCCCCAAATATGAATTTTGTTCCAACGCACCTGACAATTATTGAACTTCGAGGACTTTATTTTCAAGTTAAAAATAAATAAATTTGTTCTTAGATTTGTCCTCCCTTTCTCTCTCTCTTCTAAGAGATAAAAATCAAGGATTGAAGTTTGTTATTGTTTTCACTTACAGCATTATTTCCTAACGTCTTTCCATTACACTGATTACTAATACAAAGTTCTAGCCTTATTCACCTTTCAGTGAACTCTGTAGGCGTGATTTTCTTCGACCATTCAGCGATCGCCGAAAATAGGCTAGACACGTCCGTGGTCTAACTAAAAGTTACACCACGACTAGCATCAAAGGGGCCGACAATAAAGCGTGGTTTAAATGAAAATATCTCTCTTTTAAATTTCATTAAACTGATAATTAAAGTGAATTTAGGTCTAAAGAAGCCCAAAGATACACTTATAAGACGCATTACATGGGCGTACATAGAATTTTGAAAAGGGGGGTTCGAGGTTTGCGTGATATCAAGTGTTGCTATGTTTGCGAAAATCTTTCTATAGGGGCCTATGTTTTATGTATTTTAGCTTGATTTCAGGTTCAAATATTGGGCACATATTTCTATGTTAAGTAAATATAATAATGTCAGATATATTAAATTATAAAAAAACGATTTCGGGGTGGGGATGTGGGTGGGCTTCGGTCGAACCCATCGAACCACCCCTATGTACGCCCATGCATTCAAGATGACTTCATTCTTTAAAGAGCCAGTATCACAGCTGCACAAGGTGGCAGTTATCGAAATAATATTTGGAATTACATTTAAACAAATACTCCCACGGACCCTTGAACTAATTGACTTCCAAACAAAGAATTAATTTAAATTTGTCCAAAGAAATACTTCATTCAACTACTAACATAAACACCGCATCTCGCTTATTATAAAACATTTTAAAAATAATAATGAATTATGCTCACGGACAAATTAAGCGAAACATTGAAGGTGTGACGTATATATTTAGAGTCACGTGACTGATATTCCCCCGTTAGCTGTTATTTGAAAACTTCTGAATACTTTTGTAGCTGCAAAAACATTTCGTACCAATTTATTTCCGCCACGAGTTCCAGTCTTGAAATTTATAAATGTGAAAATAAAATCGATCGACTCAACATGGTTGTACCATGATTCAATTAAAATGTCTTCCGTGATGTGAAAACGAGATCTAGTATAACAAATGCATGTAAGCTTCATTAGTAATCAATATTTATACTTCGCGTCACCGGAAGTGGAACAACAAAACACCAGCGTTTTTGAGTTGAAAAATAAGTGCCAAAAGGACAAAGGACTACCTTTCAAACCTTTTGTAACATATACATGATACACAAACGTATTACACTTTATAACTTTTGGGATTATATATAGTTGCTACGGAAACAAAAATGTAACTGAAAAGTGCCCCCCCCCCCAAAAAAAAAGCTAAAAACGCATAAAAATCGGGTTTTTTTCCATATACAAAATTAATATTTAGTATATCTTCTTGAAATTTGGTATAAAATTTTGGTCTTTCGTTTAATTTCCAAAATCGTATTCCTTTTTGTTCTATTGTTAGAAACAATGGTGCCAACCTGATGTGATGCAAAGTATAGTCCATAAACAAGTATATTTTTTATCTGGCCTGATGTCACTTAGATTTCTTTTCTTTCTTCCAACAGGATCGCTTGGATTATGTCCAGTGACTCCGAAACCATTGAAATGTGGCAGTGTATCCATTCAATGTTCCACCAAAAAACATTGTTCCAACGGTAAGAACTATTTCTGTGCAGTATATTAATATCAAGTATAACGTTAGTCAAATATTCTTCATTTCGTAAATTACATCACATTGGAGGTTAAGTGAGAGTATGGCCAAGTGTAACAGTGTGCTATATTTAGCATACAGATTTGGTTTATTTTTTACTCCAGGATATTTATTATCCACATGGTCCAAACTCCCAGCGGCAGGGTTTGACTCAGCGTTTTTCCCTCTCTGGCTACGCCTCAGATTATTATTATTATTATTATTATTATGTTCATGCATTTCTACTATCAAAAGTGTTCGTAATTTAAAAAGCAAATATATATATATATATTTATTTTACTATTTTTGGGGAGTGGGATGTAGCTCAAACGGTAGCTTGTCTGTGTATAAACCGGTCGGTCGTCGGATCGATCCTTCTCAGTGGACACATTTGCAATTTGGGCTATTTTCCGTTCCAACCAGTGATCCCCATCTGGTTCATCAAAGGCCGTGGTATGTCTGTGGGACTGTGCGTATAAAAGACCTCTTGCTGTTTATCGATAAAGTATAGACTATGTGGCAGCATATAATTGACGTCCAATAGCTGATGATAAGATAAAATTCAATGTGCTCTAGAGGCGTCGTTAAATAAAACAAATTTTCCTTTTTATTATTTTTTATGAGGAGGGCAATCGTGGTTCAGACTGAAAATCGTGATAAGTTTGGACAGTGTATACAAAATTAATGTGAGCCTCGGTGGTCCAGCGGTACAATGTCGGACTCTCAAGCTGATGACAGTGGTTCAAAACCCATTGTAGGCTGGCTCACACTTGACTTCATGTTAAAATAACCAAATGTTTGACATCCAATAGCCAATTATTAATTAATCAATGTGCTTTAGTGGTGTCTTTAAAAAATAATAATAATAATAATTAAAAATGAATATAGTCATCAGCATTACAGCGGAGTACGGGGAGGGGGCATCCCATCCCCCCCCCCCCCCATAAACACGCACACTTTTTAGGGGACAGTTAATAATTTAAAATATTCACTATAATGTTCATGCTCGGTAACAAAATAAAGTGGCCGAAATCTGGAGAGTTTTCAAAATATGAGGTGGTTTCTGCAGGAACGCTGCTGACCAATCGGTCATCTACTTTTCAGTGCCCCACCACATTCAAATGCATTCCATGTGCCATGCACTTGCAAGAGTGTAGTCATGGTTACATAAAAACTTGACATTATCTAGTGTATGTGGTTCTGTATTAAAACTTGTCACCAAAACTAGGTAGTTTCGTTCTGTATTTTAAATGTCTTTTGTTTTTAAATTCAAACTACTAAAGTGGCAGTCCTCATAAATATGTTTAAAACAGTTGTGAGAACATTTCATAGAAAGATTATTTTTAAAGTGGCTGTAAATGCTAGTATCTGTCTTCATCATATTGGATTTACCAATAGAATATGTTAAATTACTGAACACCCTATTATAGACATTTTATTTTTATTTATTTTATTTGAATTAGTTTATAGTTAGATGTAATTTTGGTTTCTTTCCTTCAGGTGAAATGTGTTGCAAGGATAAATGTGGTTCGACAAGATGTGTGAAGCGTATGTTATGTTTTCAAGATTCTTCAAGAGAACAAACAAATTATTGTTACCGTTCGGTCATTTACTGAATGTGTAAAGCAACAGTATCAATAAACCGAAGTTAAGAACGCAATACACTTTCCAATGAAGTATAGACTGTACAATATCATGCTTAGTACGGTGACACATTTAGCGATTTATAGTGATGTGGTACAGGCACACACACACACACACACACACACACACACGTCTTTGAATTATTGTTTTTGTTTTGAATCGATAAGTCTGAAAAAGCTTAGAAAAACTGAAAATTTAGTTGAAATTAAAATGCCTAAATAATAATCTTTACCAGTATTTATCTTTATTGTATTAATGTAACACTTAACCATGTCGTCTTAGCGCAAATATACTGAAGTACACAAGTGGTCTATAATGTTGGGTGGAGGAGGGAGGGGGCAGCAGTATGGTCCGTCCCCCCTCCACACTTTTTGAACAAGGGTATGTTCCGTCCCTGCCAATTTCAGGAACGGATTTTCGCTCTTGGGTAAGAACATAATACACTTTCCAATGAAGTATAGACTGTAAAATATCAGCTGGTTTTAACATGCCTAGTACGGTGACACATTTAGCCATTTATAGTGGTGTTCTACAGGCACAAACATATACACACACATATACACACACACACATATACACAAACACACACAAACACACACACACAAACACACACACATACACACACATCATTACAATAAATGTTCAGTCTGTTGGCCTACGATATCTTAAGTACTTTTGAACTCGCATAATGTATGTCTTTGAATTATTTTGTTAGTTTTGAATTCATCAGTCTGAAAAGAACAATTGGATGTATGCAATATATTCTTTGAAATATAAATTATTTATATCGTTTTAACCAGTATCAATTTTCTTTTTTTACATAAAAAAATTTAACAATATAAAATTGATTGGAATAATTGGTACACTTTCCTAGGTAGATCAGTTTGATAGAAAGCACATACTGTTTAGGATTTAGGCTTAATTCTAATATATTTTATTTTTCAGCTTGCTCTCCTCGTCAATGTCAGAATAAATGTCCTTTTGGATTCAAAAAAGACAAGAATGGTTGTCCAACTTGTAACTGTAAAGGTATCAGTGCTTCTCGTAATGACAAACTTGGCTTAAACAAATAACAAAACAATGCATGCATTTCATACGACACACTGACATTGTATTTGTAAAATAAAGTTTGTTTCATGTTGTCATCGGCTATTGGACGTCTATCATTGGTCAATCTGGCATATGTATTTAAAGACAATCCGATGACGCCACATAGGCTACACTTTTTCGATAAGCACAAAGTTTTATATGCACCGTCCCACGGACAGGACTGCACATACCACGGCCTTTGATGAACCAGTTGTGGATCACTGGTTGAAAGAGAAAATAGCCCAAAATTCAAATAGGTCCACTCAGAATGATCGATCCGACGGCCGACCATTTCACAGGCAGACACGCTACCATTTGAGCTAAATCCCGCTCCGAAATTTTATTTCAAACTATATAACTAATTTATTCAGACTATCTAAATTATATATTTTTTTACAAAATCCCACACAATAAACACGTCCATGTCTCAATCCTGTGTCGCCTTAACTGACAAACTATCCAATACTGCACATGCATCTATTATACTTCACGTGCAAATAATTCTCTTAACTCTTTCCATATATCAATATGCCTGGTCAGTCCTAACAAGGACAAAACAATGTCACTATAATTCCAACGTCAAATGATTACAATGTCCTTCATGTAAAAACCATGTTTATAATATTCGGTTTTGTTGTTGATGTAGAATGGTACAATCGGATGGGTGGACCTATTTTTGAGATTGCATACTCAAGAAGGTGGTCGTACTTTAGAGGTTGTACACATCGAGACTTATTTTATGTTGTTTCTAACATGTTGCAGTATGAATTGTTGATGTCGTAGATGATCGAGCGCATTTTTGGGTTTATAGAGATTTGATAAAGTCAGTTTTCGGATTTATAGCGATTTGATAAAGTCAGGTTATAATTTTGAACTGTGACCCACAACTACCCCTGCACCACCCCCTCCCCCAGGCCCAGTGTCTTCAGCCTAGGACGCTGGGTCCGGGGAGAGATTTGATTTAAAAAAATAATATTTTGAAAAAATGGATATAAAAATTATAGCAGTTTGAAAACAAGAATTGCTTTATGTAATCAGCAATTGTGTTGCAGGATTTACATTTTGTTCCTTGACATGTTCATACTGATCCTACAAACTAATTTTTCGAATATATATATATATATATATATATATATATATATATATGTTTGGCAGTATCATAAATTGCTACAATTAAAAAGTATTTTACTAAAAACATTGTTATAGGGATCAAATAATTTGCACTAAAATATCTCGCTTCCATCTAGTCTATAGTTACTTTAATGTTTTGTTTTACTCTGCAGTTGTTTGTGCTATAACGGGTTGTGAAGTGTCTTTGGGTTTTGATGGCGAAGTGTGTCTTAACGGGTATGAAAATGACAAGAACGGGTGCATGACATGTAAATGTAAAGGTAAGAAACATAAATCTTTGGCCGTTGAACACAACGTATTTAATGAAATGTAGACAGTAATATAAATTTAAAATCAATGTAGATAAAATACCTATCGGCCAGTGTTATATAGGAAGTGGTAAGGCAGGGTAGGGATTTTAAACATGTATTTCCATTCACCGAGTGGGCTACTAGCTTAGAAATATCACTAGTCCACACGAATAATTACTAGCTAATCTTATTATCTATGTCACAGAAAACAATCATATCTCTATACTTCGCGTCACCGGAAGTGGAACAACAAAACACCAGCGTTTTTCAGTTGAAAAATTAGTGCCAAAAGGACAAAGAACAGCCTTTCAAACCTTTTGCAACATGTACATGATGCACAAAAGGATTAAACTTTATAACCTTTTTGGATTATATATAGTTGTTACGGAATCAAAAAATCGTAACTGAAAAGTGCCCCTCACAAAAGGCTAAAAACGCATACAAATCTTTTTTTCCCCCATAAACAAAATTAATATTCAGTATATCTTCTTGAAATTTGTTATAAAATTTTGGTCTTTCATTTAATTTCCAAAACCGTTTTCCTTATTGTTCTATTGTTAAAAACGATGGTGCCAATCTGATGTGACGAGAAGTTTAGTCCATAAAAAAGTATATTTTTTATCTGGCCTGATTTCACTTAGATTTCTTTTCTTCCAACAGGATCGCTTGGATTATGTCCAGTGACTCCGAAACCATTGAAATGTGGCAGCGTATCCATACAATGTTCCACCAAAAAACATTGTTCCAATGGTAAGAACTATTTCTGTGCAGTATATTAATATCAAGTATAACGTTAGTCAAATATTCTTCATCCATAAATTACATCACATTGGAGGTTAAGTGAGAGCATGGCCAAGTGTACCAGTGTGCTATATTTAGCATACAGATTTGTTTTATTTTTTCCTTCAGGATATTTATTATCCACATGGTCCAAACTCCCAACGGCTGGGTTTGCCTCGGCATTTTTCCCTCTCTGGCTACGCCTCACATTATTATTATTATCATTATTAGACGAGAAACATGTTCATGCATTTCTACTATCAAAAGTGTTCGTAATTTAAAAAG
>JAULBS010122407.1:0-14050 GCA_032355785.1 Symmetromphalus regularis | reverse complement strand
TAAATACGATATAATATATATGATTTAGCTAAATGTCATTTAATATATGTTGAAGATATTTAATATATATTACAAATTTTTAATAAATATTGGAGAGATTTAATTAAAAAAAATATTTATTTAATAAATATTGTAGATATCTAATAAATAAGTGTTAGCATGATTTAAATCGAAATGTCATTTAGCTATATATGCATATGCATGATTTACCTAAGTGGCATTTATTATATATTGAAAATATTTAATATATGTTGGAAATATTTAATATATATTGCAGAGATTTAATAAACAACTTATTTATTTAATAAATATTTGGTACATTTTTTTTATTTATTATATAAACATATGTATAAATTAAGTGTGCGGAAAAAGGGGTTAAAATAGCCTAAATAATTTGTTTACACTTGGCACCCCATACGTCAATCATATGGTCATTCAAGACATATTTCTTTTAGAGGAAACCCGCTGCCACCACATAGGCTACTCTTTCCGATAAGTAGCAAGGGGTCTTTTATATGCACTATCCCACAGACAGCACATGCCACGGCCTTTGATGAACCAGTTGTGGACTATTGGTTGAAATGGAAAATAGCCCAAACTGCAAATGGGTCCACTGAGTCTGAAAAGGCTCGATACGATGACCGACCGGTTTACAGGCGGACACGCTACCGTTTGAGCTACATCCCGCTGCCTAACAGTAGATACATAGGCCTAAACGTATAAAATTATACAGTTTGACATACACATTTCATTATTCGATACTGTGGAGGAGGTAGGGAAATAGCGGATCCAGGTCAGGACGCCCCCTCTTCTCGATTTTTTAAAAACCTTCCCCTCTACCCCCATCCCCCGAGTGGAAGGACGTGAAAATTAATCATTTTTCCTCACTCATCACTTTTGCCAACCCCCTTACTTTACAGAAATCAACATTTGGTCCCCCTTTCAGAAATCCTGCAGCCGCGCCTGTAGGGCCAGCATTAAGCTAATCACCCTTTAGTCACCAGTTTTTCCACATTAATTAATATATTAAATATTAACTTATTTGACGCTTTCAGTATTAAATATTTAAACAATATCTTCTGCTCTGCTGACACCCCCACGCCTCTTCTTGGTCAGGCTGCCAATATTTATATATATTGGGGTGCAGTGGGCATCGCACAAGTTCTTTTTTACAAGAAATATTGGTAAAGGTGACTATTGGGGCCTTTCCAACTATTGCGATAGTTAAATCACTATTGCAATAGTAAAACACTATTGTGATAGTAGTCTGAATGAATACTTAGTTGCCTGAACATTCTTAATTTATTCTCCTATTTTTTTTCACGTGGAATTCACCCCCCCCCCCCCCATCACCCTCCCAGTTTTAATTGAATTGTGCTTGTTCTCATTTTATGGATTATTATTAATTTTAAGAGCTAACAAAATCTTATCTGTTAAACTGTAGGGTGATAAACAAGTTTCTGACATATACAGGTAATGAAAATACTAAAATAAATAATCAAGCTATTTATTTTTTCTGTTTTATTTAAGTTTCTTAAACTATCGATAGTGAAGGAAACTATCGCTATTTTAATTTCCTATTGATATATTGCTATACTAGTTAACAATCGCGATCCGTCGATAATTCGATTTATCGTTACACCCCTAAATATTGGTGCTATTCCTTTAAACTTTTACAAATAACTGATTCTAACGTCAAAAAATATATTGATATAGGCGTACGGGTTCCCATTTGTGTGTGTGTGGGAGGGTGGGGGGCGGTAGAGGTAGATTCTTTGCCCGAAATTTTAGGGTTTTAAAAGAAACTGTCACTTTAATTAGAGCCCGAATGAAAAACTTGCTCCAACTTTTTTGTCGAGGGGGAGAATTTCTGCTCCCAGTCTTGTACGATGTGTTGGTAGTGCATTTTTAGCTTGCAATACATGATACAGCTCGCGGTCCCAGATCTGTTATAGAGCACACTTGGTGTAATGAAAGTCAAATAGCTTATTATAGATAGGTGATGGAGGTCGGGCGACGGAGGGGGTTATTCTCCCAAAAGCTGTATGAAGTTTAAAATTTGTCTGAGCCTTCTTACTTTTGTTTATGTGAAGTTCCTAGTTTATATTGCATCCTAAGTATGTGTAGCTATTTAGATTATTTCGACTCGATCAAAAAAGAACTTTAAATAATTGAAATGTATTCATTTTTATATTATCATTGAATTTGATTTTGCTGGGTTAATATTTAGGTGCTATGGTTTGTAGTCACCAAATGCAAGAGTATTGCTGCAACCCCCTCCACCCCCCCAAAAAAAAAAATCCTGTTAAAGCTACCATTTTGCCATGAAAAGAATTTCATGTGCAAAGCTGTGTTGTTGCAATAAACACCAAATTGTGTGGTTATTCTTTTAAACTAATTTAATTCAAAATTGAACAGTAACATCATTTGTCCAGATGTTTAATACATGACTAGATACAGAACCCATCACACTCTCAAGTTGAAGACAATGTTTCAAAACCAGTTGGAGGCTAACGAAATTACCAAATGTTTCACATCCAATAGGTAATGATTAATAAATGAATGTGCATCATTAAAAACAAAAGCACCATACAAAACACTGCCTTTTTCAGTGTTATAAATTCAAAAGCTTGCTCTTCGCCATTACCATCTAGTTTCTACATCTCAGACCCAAGCAGACAAATGATTAAGTTACAAACGACTGACTGAATACAAATGGTAGCAGCATGTAATCCAGGGGCATTGGAGCCAGGGTAGGGGGGGGGCTACAGCCCCCCAATAATTTAAAATTTTAATGTTATTCTTGTGTTTTTTGATAAAGTCAGTTGCTTATTAGTATTAGCAGCCCCCCAATATGAATTTCGTTCCAACGCCACTTAATCTGAACAGTATCATTCTCATAAATACACAAAAACAACGATGGTCAAAAACCACATTTAATCTGTTTTATTTTTTAAATTACAGAACAAGTACATGTGAATATTTTTACTTTTATGATGAAATGGTCCAAAAAAAAATATCTAGCTTGTAACAGCAAATGTTTGTTCTACCAATTTTTGTAAATGTCTGGGATGATAGTCATACAACTGACACACAATAATTATGTCTTGCTTCCAAAATTAAAACTGAGTCGTCTTTGATCTTGCGTATTAGGTCAGTAGTTTCCTTCAAACATGAATAAAAGCATTCTAATCCCATGACATATTTTCTACTACCATATTATGTTAAGCTGAACATTTATTATTTGTGCTAAGGTATGGAAACATATTCATTAACTTTTAAGATACTTATGTTAAAAATACATAATGTCAATCAGACCCTAAAAAGTGGCTATTTTCATGAGAATCCATGACAAATCTCCTGGAAGCAAATCACGAGAATCCTCTGAATTCAAACTAATTTTCAGAATGATAGTGAAATCATGCATTTCTTGCCTTCAGGTTGCACTCACATCATTTCCAAGACTTACATGATCAAAACAGAATTTTGAGTTATAAGCACTATTGCTAAGCCAATCTCAAATGTAAATTTTATGTATGTAATCTGTTTATTGCTATGTTTTTTTTAAGCTTTAGAATCAGCTATTTTTTAATAAGACTGTTTATGGTCAATCCACATTTTATGTAATGATCTTTCTTTGATTTTAAAAGCTATTTTGTAAATGTTTATGAATATTTCATAAATCAACATGGATTCCAATGTTTAATCAGAGATTCTCATAAATTTTTAGGCCTATAAATCAAATGTTAACTTTTTCTTTACACATGACTCAATGTTACAAAAGCTAACACATGAATAATTATAGTTACTGATGCTAAATGTAACAGAAAACATTTGCTGTTAGCTAAATGATATAACTGAATTTCAGTTCATTCCTGTTCATTTGGACATTGAAGAACAGAATGTAATTTAATGCTTTAATGTGGAATGCCACAAACTAGACAGACAAGTCATCAATCGGTCTCCATGTCAGTAGGTTTTACGTGCGTTGTAATAACATCAATTTCTATTTTCCTCTCCTCACTTTTCAAAACGGCAGAAGTTCCTCGTTTATAACGATATGAATTTTGCCTGAAATAAAAAATTAAACATAAATATTAAAGCCACTTAGAAATTAGAATGAAAGAAATGTAGGCTGTTGTCATTGAATGCACACAATAACCAGAAGATTCCACTATATATGTTTATTATTCACATAAAAAGTGTTTTTTGCTGACTACATATTAAGGATTAAGTATGTGCATTATAGCAGTGATGTTACTATAAACAAAAATAGCAGAAGATGGAATTTAAAGGATAATTCTGAAGAAGTTGTAAAGCACCCTATGATAAATACAGTTCTAACTAGCATAATTCTACTTTTAAAGCTATGTTTTTCCATTAACTTGAATCATAAAAATATCAACAGGTCAGAAAGGATTTATTCTATAAAATTTAAAAGGCAATGAACATCTTGCTATTCATTAGTGTGTTAGTAACATTCTTGTTACAGTTAAGTGGAATCTTCAACTAAGTGGGTACAACAAAGAAAACTGGCTACTGACCTTACACCCTTCTTATTGGCCATGTCATATGGTCGAATATACTCAGTTTTGTCTTTAGTGATGATACAGAGATCAATATTACTGCCAGAACCTAGATCGTTGAAGATTCCTCCAGCTATAGCATCTCGTACAAGATGCATGGCATCTTCCCTCTTCCAAAAAAAAATTCAATCAAATGTATTAGATTTCAAAGTTATTTAATAAGTCATTATTCTGAAAGATAGTTTGCTATTACAATAAGGGTCATATTCAGAACTGCTGAAATGTCAAAGATGGACATTCAGTTATTAATTTGTGAACAAACAATTATTTAAATGTTCAACCCCAAAAGGCATTATATATTTTGGTAAGCATTATATTTTAGGTTAAAAGACCAGATATCAGTTGGGGACTGGATGGTGATTACATAATTACTTATTGTAACAAATAGACACAGTATATAAAGGTGCAAACAACTGACAACAAAGCATATGTATATATTATTTTGGAAGCATGCATTACATATCTGTGAACTACTTACAGACATATCTGGCACAAACCGATCTTCAAACTGTGCCATGGCAGCCAGCGATCCTGATCCTGTAAAGTAACCAACACAGTTAACTCAATCTATGACCAATTTACAATATATTTTCTGTATATATTGTGTTTTGCAGAAATATTAAATAGATCTAGCTCAGTGGTAGAACTCTGCAGAGTTTTTAATTTGATGCATCAACTTGATTCAAGCTATTTCATATTTCAGCCAATGGTACACTACGGGCACATTAAAATCTATGATAGGCAAATCAAAAGAGTCTGGGAATTCCAGACTAGGGATACAAAGATATACCGGTATATTACAATACTTGCCGAGCACAATGCATACCGCGATATGGTTTCACGTATTGCGATATATCTACCTAATGAGTATCCATCTATAAAACCTATGACTATGACAATAAATTATAAAAATATAAGTTAAACTTAATTAAAACATAAAAATCTATTTGTCTATATATTTTCTTTTTTTATAAGAAATTGGTACAGGTCTGCCTGCTTGAGATATGTTTAGTAATTAGTATGATAGTATTAAAATATGACTTTATCACGTCTTGGTAATTAATCAAATTGTATTGCAATATCGTTGCATCCCAACTTCAGGCCCATACACACCCCAATGCCACCAATCTATATTTCTTCCCATTATAACTGCTTGTAACTAACTTTGGACACCCTCCAATATTAAAATATATTTTGATACACTCCCTTCCAAAACTGTATAGATTTGCATCCTGCCCCTGACTGTGGTATGTCCACTCCTGTCTTTTGTCAATTTTTTGTTAGCTTCCTTACAGCTATATATAAATAGTATTTTCTAGGGACTCAAATATTTCTTAAAAATCTATCCCAATTTGTAATTCAATGTCATTTATTTTACACTAACTCTAAAGCTGAACTCACCCATAGTTACATATGGAAGTTTGTCAGTTGATCCATGTGGCCATACGCTGTAAAGATGAGGACCAGTCGAATCAACACCACCCAAAACAAGAGCTGCGCTAATGTAACCGTGGTACCTGCATAATTTTTGAAATCACAAGTATTATTATATTATTAACATATTACAGATTTCCAATTTTTATATTCATCCAATAAAATTTTAATAAATATTGGAATATAAGCAGCATTTCAAATACATCAAGGTATAAAGATTCTGTTTGATTGAAATATGAAAATATATTGGATTAAGGCTCTGTTTACGTACAGGTATAAAGATTCCGTTTGATTGAAATATGAAAACGTATTGGATTAAGGCTCTGTTTTATCTACAGGTACAAACATTATGTTTGATTGAAATATGAAAACGTATTGGATTAAGGCTCTGTTTTACCTACAGGTATAAAGATTCTGTTTGATTTAAATATGAAAATGTATTGGATTAAGGCTGTTTACCTATAAAGTTTCTGTTTGAGTAGCCGGTTTGCTGTGCATACTCTGGGCGTGCGGTTCGTACTTAGTCGGTGTAACTGCAGCTGGGACGATACCACCTGGGTTGTCATTTCTGTATCAGCTGCAGTCCCTGCACCACAGCAACTGCAAACGAAACACAGAAAGGACATTAAAATGTTTCAATTACTCTTCAAATGCAAAAAATAATCCTAGAAACGTAGTTTAGTATTATTTTAAAAGTACACTGTAATTAAAGAAAAGTTTCTTTTAATGAAGCCTCTAGAGCACATTGTTTTTTCATCTTATCATCAGCTATTGGACGTCAATCATATTGTCATTCCGATATATTTCTTTAGAGGAAACCCACTGCTGCCACAAAGACTACTCTTTCTGATAAGTAGCAAGGGGTCTTTTATATGCACTTTCCCATAGACAAGACACCACATAACACAACCTTTGATGAACCACTTGTGGTTGGAATGGAAATACATCGTAATTACAATAATTATAAAGATTAAATAAAAGGACTGCAGTTCAATGTATCAGGGTCTGTTTTGGGAATTTTGAAAGGGGGTGTCAAAAGATAATTTCTAAGAAATGTTATTTGATACTGAAGAGGATGTTTCAAAAGTTAGTTGAGATCCAATACTGATGGAAAAAATAACTGTTGGGCAAAGGTGTATCCAAACATTCTAACACACCCAAACTCAATCTATTTCCTAAAGATGTATTTCTGAACTTTTAGTACACACTTGTATGGAAACTGCTATAGTAACAGTACGTTCGTAATGGATTTATAATGAGTTAATTCATAAATGAATTCATAATATGTTTTTTGACATCTAACACTGTGTGTGCGTGAGTATTCTGCAGAGCTATTGACAGAAGCACTTACTATATATTTTCTGCAATGTAATGTATTTTTGCACAATTCTTGTCGGCCACAATTGTATCCTCCGTAGCTCGGGTATCTGCACCAAGAACAACTCCATCCTGTTGATGAGAGAAAAAGAAACAAATTAAACACCATGTTATATATTATGCAAGGGTCAAACTTTGGTGTTTGGGGGGCACGACAATTATTGCCTTGGATTCCTAGAAATCAAGAGGGCACAAGACAATTTTGAGGACACATCAGGGCACAATGGCAAATGTGAATTTCCTATGGAACAAGTGGGAAAGAACACAGCAATATTTGTCTTCGTTAAAAGTGATAGGGCGGCACGGCAAATGATTCAGTGGCTTGGTGAAATTTGGCCCCTGTATATGTGTGGACATACATATAACTTTATACTTTAATAGAGAAAATGCTTAATAATTATATTATTCTTTTTATTTATTAATTTAAAAAAAAATATGCTGTTGCAGGTAATAAGCCAATACTTTAATATACTACAGCAGGGTTTAAGCTGGACAGTAAAAATCATTACAATTTGGCTAATTTGGTCAGAAATTCTGTAGCCAATTTCAGTTTCAGTTAGCCAAATAAGCTGAACAAAAATTACAAAATTGCCATTGACAAAATCATACGAAGTGTACTGAATGAGTACAGACCAATGAATCCACTAAAACGGATCGATCCAATTACCTCTGAGTCAAGTCATGCTTCAATTTACAGGAATAATTATTTCAGCAGTCTTTCATTAAAATTGTTCATTTAATCTTAGTTTGTTTTAAAAATAAACATACCTTGAAAACAAGTCCAGCGATTGTGGTTCCAGTCTTATAAACCTTTGGCGGTTTAAATCCTTTTGCTTCCAGCATGGCATTTCTATAATAATGCATAATAAGCAAAATATACATGTAAGAATTGTATGAAGGTTAAGATATTTTGATCTACATAACAACATAAAATGGGTTGACTTAAAAAAAAATCTTTGTACCTATTTTCAAGATTGCTCTAATTCATACAGTTTTGAAGCTATAGTCAAGCAATGTGTTCAGAATAGAGATCTATGTATAAAGCACTGGAACTGACAATATCTGTGATAGACAGTGCTTAACAATTTTGTACATTTGATTTATCCTTTAGGAGCAAAGACTGTTAAGAAGTACATTGTACGTTTGTAAATGTATGTAATTTGTTAATTGCAGGGGTAGAAATTAAGAAATTATTTTCATTTGTCTGGAGGACTAGTAGCCTTAAAAAATTACTTGTCTCCAAGAAAAGAAAATAATGTTACCATTAAGAGAAAACATCCAGCAAGTCATTGAACTTAATATTATTGAAAAAGGGTTATTCACTTTCTTTTTGTTTAACATCGAGTGAGCAATGCCAGGAACTGAATTTACAATGTGTAAGCATACAAATTTGTGGTAAATTTATGCTACCTTTATTGTGCCTCCATACACGTAATCAGTCAACATCAGACAACATGTATGAGGAAGGGATGTCATCCATGATTTCAAGGTTTGTAAAAATGGTATATTATTTATATCTGTTGATCAAGTTACAAATAGATCGAACATTTGAAACTTGCTTTGTTTGTACTTGTTAAATACATACCTGCTTAAATTATCGCCCAAATATCAACAAATGTTAGATAGTGCTTCAAAATGTTTATTCCGTAAATAGTCGATACCTCAAAGATTTAGATGATGATTGACAATGAGACTATATTGCTGAAGACTTCCGTGTACATCTATAATACATTTACGTGTATTGTGATGGAAATGATCCAGAAGAATAATACCAAGTAATTTTGAGGAAAATGATTTTTGACTGTTTAGGAATAGGATATGCTGTTTGGAATTTTGATAGTCCAAAGGAAAAGTGCCTTAAATTGGCTTAATTTTGATGTTGCTATTATTTAAAAAATGAGGCTATTCTAATCCCAAACCTAATTTGATATAAGAATAAGTTAATGAAAAATAAATATGAGGTAAAATTTTAAATAAAATTATTTTAAGGTTGGCTGATTCAGCTGAATATTTTACCCAAATGTTTTTGTTCAAAAATGTCAAGTCACCAGTGTCTAGCGTGCCATACCGTAGTAAATTACATATATTTTAAGAAATAAAGTAAAATATAGTAATATCATATACTAAACAATTGCGCACTTAATGAGTCGCGATAAAATACACTGTAAAAAATATACCTTTGGCAGTTTTCAAAGGAAAAACCACCTTTTGGTAGCTCGATAGCTAAAGCAGTCGCCATGGTTGATTCGTAGTTGGATATTGTTTTCCGCCTTTATTATTCAGAGAACCTAATGGCACGTTGTGCAACGACCAGTGTCGAATTTCTGTTAAAAAACATAAAGTGTTTATACATATTTAATTTTAATGATAGGACAATATATCAAAAGATAAAGTTAAATAGTTTAACATGTTCGTATTGACTGACAACAAAAATATAATTTGTCAACCGATTCGTACGATCAGGGTTCAGTAAATATATAGGAGGGGACTACTTCAGAAGAAGACACTTGATGAAGTAGCGCGAAAGATTAAAAGCTTTAAAAATAATTTAAATTGCCATTGACTCATTAAAAGACAGAGTGTAACATAATGTATTCGATAATATTAACATTCAAACCTATCTGTTATGTTTTTTCAAAACAGCCCGTCCTATTTAAGTGAAAAGGTTCAAAGCTGATATAGGTTTAAGGTTACGTGCCCACGCCTCGGGTATTGCGTTCGAGTCCCATGCAGGCCCCACACTTAAAACACTACCAAAATTAACAGTTTCCTTTCTTCCAATACGTGATCACTAATCCGTGAACGCAACACAGCTAAACAAGCGGCCTCTGTTGTCGCAAGATCAAAGCGAAGTTTTTGCTCACTTTGCCTGGTCGCGTGATGCCTGCAAAATTTTATGACAGACCTTAGCAAAACCAATTACATAAGCAAATGAATATCCATAGCCAGATGGGCTGGGTACAAGATGTTTGGCTGTCAGTAAGATAGCCTCTATCATGACCTATGTCAGTTTGATCCCAATATTTTTATTGTTCATTGCCAGTTCACCTATGCATGCAATTTATTATATATTAATTTTTTATGTTATAAATGTCAGTTCTTATCTTAAACGCATACTCCAAGGTACCCTTGACCTAATTAATTTCCAAACAGAATTAATTTTAAATATAATCATTTGATTTGTCCATAGAAATACACCACAATCACCACATATTGCTCATTATCAATGTTTTTAAAATAATGAATTATACTAACGGAACCATAAACAAAAAACTAAATTTTTGTTTTCCGTTGAAGGTGTGACATATATTTTGAATCACGTAAAGAGTATATCCCAGTTAGCCGTTATTTTAAAACGTCTAAATATTTTTGTAGAACTCTGCAAAACATTTATTACCAATTTATTTCGCCCCTTTAATTTAGTTTTTTGCCCCATTATTTTTTTTTTTTTTATCCATCACCATAATTACTCTGATATTTATTCTATAACTTGTTTTCTATCAGTATGAAATGGGGAAAAATTAAAAAACAAAATTTATATTTTTAAACATTTTAGGTAAAAATAATTTCTTATAGTTATAATAATAGTTATTATGCAGTTTCCATAACTCATTATTTTTTTTAGCTGTGACCCAAATATTAATAGGCATATACTTATTATGCAAACAAAATATATATATTTAATAATAATAATTTAATTAAATATTAAAATAATAATAAAAATAATAATCAGTGGCAGATCCAGAAAATCTTTTTTTTTTGGAGGGGGGGGCCTAAAGAATCCTCAAATTCTTTAAAATTAAAAAAATTAAATAATAATAAATTATAACTAATTATTTTTAAATCACATGATTTAGGGGTGGGTAGGTCCCTGGAGCTAACACGTAGATTTGCCACTGATAATAATAATAATAATTAAACCCAACCTATTACTGAAATATCAACATTTGCCTGGAGTTAAAAGTTTTTGAAATTTGCATAGCAATTTCTGACATGATAACATTAAAAAAAATGTTCCCTTATGGTTTTAAAAAAAATTCTACAGGTCTTTAACAATGTTGAGTTTCGACAAAAGCCGTAAAGATCTACACCATATCATTCTGCAATACTTGTTAGATTTAGTCAAACAGAGGGAGAATCTTGCTGCAAGATGTGCATCACTGTGTATTCTGATGGACCTTTTCAAGGCAGACACGATCGAGGAAAGCTGCAAGTATTGTTTGAAGAAGGGTCTCATGGAGACTTTGGAAGAAATCTTATTCTTGGTATCGCAAACCGACATCAAAGATTCTTTAACTGTACTACAGTTTACATGTGCTGTTAAGATTATCTGGCAGATGTCTCTGCTTCCTCATGCAGTTATCAAAGACACGATTACTTCTGTTTTCTTGGAACAGCTGTTGGAGTTACTCCACCAAGATGGCCCTTTTTATTACTATCCTCCAGCGTTTTCAGACAAACTCAGAGATATTTGTAAAAATAAATACCTTGTCGGACAGTGTGCTCCTATGAAGTTGTCTGTTGGTATCTCTAATGACTTGAAAAAACATCACTTCTTTGAGCAGTATTATGAAATTCCAAAGAGGACATACGAATGTCAGTTATTTGATACCAGTGGTGAAAATGATGTGAATATTTCAAAGCATTTGATTGGATTAAATCTAGCATGGCCAGGAGATTCCGATACAATTGGGTATTCAGATTCTTGGAATGACATTCTTGTAACAGAAACGTTTGTGGGCAATGTTTTCTGGGCACAGGTTGGAGAATCGGCTATAACTAAAAGTAAAACCATCCAGTCTATTCTCAGCTGTAACAGATCGACTCTGTACAAACATGATTGTAAAAGGGGTGATCTTGTTGCTGTTGTAACCAACCAAAGTGATGACAGTTGTTACAGAGCTAGGGTGATCAGCTGTGATGTTGGTCAAGTACAAGTGTTTGCTATTGACTTTGGTTTTACAGAACTGGTTTATGAGAAACAAGTATTTGATCTGCCAGTCATGGTAGGAACATTGGAGTTTCCGATGCAAGCTTCACTATGTTTTCTCTCAGGTATAACTTCTGATGTGATTGTGAAATGTTTTTTTTAATATGTTTTAGAAACATTCCAGTCAAATCACATTTGGTACTAATAATGGTCCATATCTGTAGATATCTGAAAATTGTGCCAACTATTATTTTGTGTGGGCATTTCACCCAAGTCTTAGTTTTCCATCTACCCCCACCCTGTTTTTATACTATAAATTATTGGCACTATTTTGTTTTAATTTCTTATTTTTCATTTTAAAAAGTAGTTTTTGGTTTAAAGACCTCATTGATTAAGTTGTGTTATATAATTTATATGTGGCTCAGTCTTGAGGGTTATTTTAGTTTAGAAATGAAAGGGTTAATGAAATAAGTATACTGATAATCATTAATCTATTCATGAAATTAATTTAAAAAATCTTTTTTATACAGGTGTGCGACCACCACCTGTGGATGTGTGTGCTATACAAAGCATAGCTGCTGCTTTGTGCAACTTTGCAAGATTTAACATTAAAGCTGGTGAGTATATACATATATATACAAGGGTATGCTCTTGGGATTTTGTTTTTGACTGGCCAATTGGATCGCTCACAGCAACACTGACTCACCTGTGCAACTTTTGAATGGCCCGTAACTTCGGCTCATAAACAAAATATTTCTGCGAAACATAGCTACTTAGTGTAATGTAACTTGTTCTGTATTTATTTATTTAACGACCCCTTCAGCATAAAAGTAAACATCGACTATTGGGGGTCACACTATGGTTATATCAAAAGTTTATTTTAACATATATACATGGCCAAACACCTGAATGAATATACCAATATTTTACGTGGCTGAGATTTCTGAATATGTAATCAAAACTGGCAGAGGTATTCCGATTGGTTTTAGACTGTTGGATAGACTAAGAAAGTGGTCACCATTATGTCTTATATGGGTTTGGTTGTGCAGATACTAATATGAAATCAGTTGAAAACAATAATAAAAATAACATGCTGAATAGTGTACATTTTTGCGATGCTAGGTGTGTGCTGCCAAAATTTTATGATGGTTTTATTGAAAGTATTGTCAATTGCCACCACAAATATTGAGGGCTGAATGTAGCAGGAATTCAGATTGATTCTGGTATCTAAAATTTGATGGAAAATAAAGCCAGTTTTCATTAATTGTTTATTCTGCAGTAGGGTCTTAATCGAATATTATTTTCTGTTCAACCATTATATAAATAATAATATTATGATTAATTATATATATTTTTAAATATTTTCTGTTTTAAAGGTAAAACACTCAACCGATTGGGAGCTCCTGACAACCTCCTGCCAATGTTAAATTGTTCAGAAGCAACGATTGTTCTTCAGGTGATGAGGATCATCAGTAATATTTCTCACAATCCAGCTTTGCAGAAACCGTCACTGTTCTCCACCACACTGGTCACAGTTCTACGTAAGCTTCTTTGTCAAAATACAGTATTGTAAACTTTTACTGTTCTCCACCACACTGGTCACAGTTCTACGTAAGCTTCTTTGTCAAAATACAGTATTGTAAACCTTTACTGTTCTCCACCACACTGGTCACAGTTCTACGTAAGCTTCTTTGTCAAAATACAGTATTGTAAACCTTTACTG
>JAULBS010122397.1:0-14050 GCA_032355785.1 Symmetromphalus regularis | reverse complement strand
ATCTCTTGCTGCTATCGGAAATAGTAGCCTATGTGACAGCAGCGGGTTTCCTCTAAAAGACATGTCAGAATGACTATATCTTTGACGTCCAATAGCCGATTACAAGATAAAAATCAATGTGCTTTAGAGGCATCATTAAATAAAACAAAATTTACTCTTAATGGAAGCGGCTGTTTAATACAACTATTACTGTAGTTTATTACATAATTTGGAAGAATACAATTGTAGGCAGATTAAGGAAGGTGACTGCCTGACAGAGGTGTCTGTTCTGTAAGTCTGGTTCGACAGTACACTTATATCCCATAGTTCTGTTTAATGGATTCAACACGGAGAGGCGGGAAAAGCAATCTTTGCTAATGTTAAACAAGTCGGTTGCCATCTTCCTGCTGGTCATAAGAGCTGGTTCATTCAGAGGTTAATTAGGATCTTATCACCAGACTTTATCCTCACACGTACAGTCATAGGCGCAGCCAAATAATCTTAGTTATCACTGCTTGTTCACAGAGGTTTAAAGTGATAGTATGGGGTTTTTGCTTTAATAAACAGGGGCGTTGGAACGAAATTCATATTGGGAGGTGGGGATGGGAAGGGGGTGCTGCCCCCGTTTCTGAACATCAATATTTGCCGGTGAATATTCAGCAGTGAATAAAAAAACATATTTATGAGAATTATTTCAAATAAGTGTTATTTTGTTTATAACCGTATCTCTGCACAAGACAGAATCAACAGGAAGTTAAAAACCTTTATCTGAAACAATAAAACTTTTAAAAAAAACCACACCTTTATTGTTTACCACAAGACGTACTGAGAAATGGGCGTTTTCAGTCAATGCCAAAATCATGGCCTTCTTGTTCTCTTATCAAACTGAGAGACATACCCATTCACTAGAGAGACTCGGTGGGGAGCGGGATCTAGCTCAAACGGTAGCGTGTCTGCCTGTGAACCGGTTGGTCGTCGGATCCAGTTTGGGCTATTTTCCGTTCGAACCAGTGGTCCACAACTGGTTTATCAAAGACCGTGGTATGTGCTGTCCTGTCTGTGGGACGGTGCTTATCGGAAGGAGTAGCCTAAGTTGCGGCAGCGGGTTTCATCTAAAAGACATATGTCAGAATGACTATCTGATTGACGTCCAATAGCCGATGATAAGATACAAATCAATGTGCTCTAGAGGCGTCGTTAAATAAAACAAACTTTACTTTAATAAATTAATGTGCTTTAGAGGAAGACTGAATCCAGTTTAATTTTGTATAGACATTGTTTTATCATGGGGTGCAATTAGGGTCTGATTTATAAAGAGCCGTTGTCCTGGGTTTCCCTGCCAGAGGTCACCCTCACAGAATAAGGACTTCCTTTATAAAATAAAATGTAAAAATTATAAAATTAGTTCTAATCATTCGTTTTAGTTAATTTTTTATATCATATAATTTAATTTCTATGTTGAAGGGCCCCGAACTTAAGTGCTCCTGATTCCCTAAAGTCTAAATCCAGCCTTGGATGCAATGTTTGGTTTTGATATCAGATTAATGCTTGTTTTCATGTTAATAATCTATTATCTATGTCTAGCGCTCCATCTTCAAGCCATAGTCTTCTGTGTATACTCTACCATCAAGGCGACTTATTGTTAGTAACTAAAGTACACTCTATAAACCACTCTATCCCTAGAGTGAAATAACTGCAACTCAAACCACTTGTTTTTATTAACTTGAGATTTTTCTTCCGTGAAATATCTTGACATGAACCGTGAATTTGACATCGCTTTCTTGTGGAGAGACTTTCTGGCTTTCAATTGTTCTACTGTTCTGAATGATCACTATAGGACTTATCCCTGGAGGGAATACAGATTGCAAGAATCGTTGCATCGTTTAATAACCACCGGAATTTTATCAGATGCTCCAATTGTCTGAACTCCAAAGCGGACTATTTATTTAGCGATTGTATACCCAGACATCCGTTGACCTGAATATGTGACTTAGGTTACAATTGCGATGTCTGAGTAAGTGCAACAATTCAATTCTTTACCCCCAAAAAACTTGACTATTCTAACCAGAAAGACTATATGAAGGAGCGCTTTCAGTCAAGGAGAAAAGACTTTTCTATTTCTAGCACAATGGTATTTCAAAAAGAGATGCGGTGAGACGGCTTGTTTTAAGTGGTTATTATTTTTAACTCACTTCAACAAATTGAGATGGTCCACAAGGACAATTTCAGACTGGCCATAATGACTTATTTAGACTGACAATAAGAACATATGCACAGTAACCATATAAGAAAATTCAGACTGGCGATAATGACATATTTTGACTGAAAAGGGAACTCATGCACAGTAACCACAAGGGAAAATTCGGATTAGCCATAATAACATATTTAAACTGACAATAAGCACAAAATTTAATGCACAGTAACCACATGGGGGAATTCAGACTGGCCATAATAACATATTTAGACTGACAGTATAAAAACCTTATGGGAAAATTCAGATTGCTCATAATGGCATATTTAGACTGACATGGGAACAAATGCACAGTAACCACATGGGAAAATTCAGATTGCCCATAATGGCATATTTAGACTGGCATGGGAACAAATGCACAGTAACCACATGGGACAATTCAGATTGGTCATAATAACATATTTAAACTGACAATAAGAACAAAATGTAATGCACATTAACCACATGGGAAAATTGAGACTGGCCATAATGACATATTTAGACTGACAAGGGAACAAATGCACAGTAACCACATGGGAAAACTTAGACTTGACTTGCCACAATGACACATTTAGACCGACAATAAGAACAAATGAGACAAATTCAGAATGACCTCTCAAATAAATTTAGATTGGCTACAATGACAATTTGAAATTAGTCCCAAGAACAACTGACTGACCATAAGGATAAAGGCATAGCAGCCACAAAGACAAATTTAGACTTGCCACAAAGACAATTTCAAACTAGCCACAAGAATAAATCTAGAATAGTCATGCCATGAGAGGATATTAATGCAACAATGGCAGAACCGTGGATAGTTGTTGAAAAATAAACCACATTAATAGTGACACAATTATTTAATCAACTTGTACAGTTATAAAAATAAAACTGCTAAAAAACAATATAACACACGCGCAGATCAGAAACAGAAGTATTTGTTTTCTATACTGTGGCGCTGATTGTCTTCTGGCAGTTGCTATACAACCTGTCATAATGATCATATGTTTCAAATTTAGTAGTTTCTGACTGTAAAATAGGTAGGGGCATCGTTAAGATGTTACTTTTCTTTACAAACAATGAATCAGATGTAAATGACACCATTGTTACTTCTTGACATTTAACAGAAAGAGATGATGTCAGCTGGAAGGAAAATATGAAAACAATTTAATTTGACTTTTATTAAAATTTGTATCTCGATGTGAATTACCACATGGTGACGCGAGGCATTACTTTTCTTCTTACATCGGCTACATCTGTTTGTATTTAGGTCTATGAGAGGTTTTTTATTTAACTTTTCGTTTCTCATAAACTATAATTACTAGGGTCATTGACGCAACTGTGAATGCTGATCTCAATATACAGTTTCCTGGTTTCTATTTTATTTTGTATTTATTTTCTGAAATTATTATTTTAATATTTTGTTATTGTTGTTTGCTTGTTTTTTGTTTTGTTGTGTTTTTGTTTTGTTTTTAACTTGGTTATTTCTCTTCTTTTTTTGATTTGATGGAATGTTTTATTTTTATTTATTTAAATTATTTTATTTTATTTTATTAATTAGTAGTAGAAGTAGTAGAAGTAGTAGTAGTAGTAGTAGTAGTAGTAGTAGTAGTAGTAGTAGTAGTAGTAGTAGTAGTTTATTACGTTTTTATAAACTCTTCAAGTGGAGACATGTGAATGAACTCCTGGCGTCATTATTTTTAACTTCATTAATCTATGTGAAGTTAAAATTGCAGAATACAGTTTAAATTAGACCTATTTTCGTTTCTTGTGGATTTTGGCGTATATTCTTTTCAGATCACAAGTTAGTATCTATTTTGATAATGATTTGTGAATACCAGTCCTCAAGGAGGTGTCTATACGTCTCTTGGACTCTGATTTGTGCGTCACAACTTGATTGCGTTCACCTTTGCCGGCGCTACGTTGCAATTTCATTGGTTCCAGATATTGTTTTGAACATAATAGTTCTGGATGGCAATGTTCTCAGAATTTGTTATGATGTTTTAAAACTCAATTGTAAGCCTCGCGTAAACACATTGACCAAACGTTAAGTATTGTATTGGTTGACGAGTTACGTTGTTATCAGGTTAATATAATAATAAAAATAAAATAATGTGAAGAAAAATTTGTTACTAAGGATTATATTAGATCAGGAAAATAAAAAAAGGATTAATTTACCCATAAATATTTCCAAATTTGCTATTAACCCATAAAACGTAGACGAGTTCAATAAAGCGACATGGTTTGGACTTTAACCCAGAAGAAAGGTTTCTCCTGGATTTGAAGGATGACATCTGCTCATTTTCCAGCTCCTCTCTTTTATGACCGTATTTAGTGACACTAAATAGCATGGGTTTCCCGTAATGAAATCATATTCTACTTTGGGGCTCCGTCGAACCTATTCAGTATTGGGAATTAGCATTTGCAATGTGTTGCACTCAAAACTGACGAAGTTATTCTGTCAAATGTGAGGCTGTTGGTAATCTTGTCGTGATTTTAGGCGTAATGTTCATTACAAGTGGCATTCCTCTTCGTATAACGATCGTTTGCAAGTGTCAGCGACCCGGGGAGCGGGATGAAATAAAAACGGTAGCGTGTCCGCCTATAAAGCGGTCGGTCGTCGGATCGATCCTTCTCTGTGGACCCTTTTGCAGTTTGGGCTATTTTGGGTTCCAACCAGTGGTCCACAACTGGTTCATCAAAGGCCGCGGTATGTGCTGTCCTGTCTGTGGGATAGTGTGCCTGTAAAAGACCCCTTGCTGCTTATCGGAAAGAGTCGCCTATGTGGAGGCAGCGGGTTTTCTCTAAATAAATATGTCAGAATGACCATATCATCATATGATTGACGTCCAATAGCGGATGATAAGATTAAAATCAATGTGTTTTAGAGGCGTCGCTAAATAAAACAAACTTTACGGTTACCGCTAAGTCTATACAGACTGAACTCACCAGAAATTAATTTCACTGAACGACGGGAGTTATTCGGGCTTTACATTATTTCGATGTTAATCTTGTGACGTTTTGACCTAATGCTCTTTTGCAAGTACCAGTGTCCCCACTGCCGCATATCTAAAGATACTCAATAGAAATGAATTTCACTGAAGACGAGAGTTATTTCGGTTTAGCGTTGATTTCGATGTTAATCTTGTAACTTATTCACGTAACATTCTTTGTAAGTGTCAACAGGCCAGAACAGAGAGGGAGGGGCAGTGGGCTAGTTGGCATGGGTCTAAGATTAATATGCATAATGTATTTAGCACAGATTACAAAAATACTTAATGAGCTGTTTGAAATGGGGTTCCACTTTTATCACGTGGTCTGAGCTTATTACCAGCTTTTTTTCGAATTTTTAATATGATTAAAAATGTCTGACGTAATAATCTAAAAACACGTCAGAATCGCAATAAAGGGAGTTAATATTTTTAAATTTATCTTGTACTGCATCGTACCTGCGGCTTTAGCGGTTTCACACAACATATTTTACACAACCATAATAATTAGACCCCCACACTCACTTTGAAAATATGTCCTAAGTTACCGGCTTAATCCCCACTAGCGGACCCGGGGGGTCCAGGGGTTCAGGATTCCCCTTTTCTCGATTTTTTTTTACCCGCGTGGAAATTAACCATTTTTTTCACCTATTTTTATTCACTCATCACTTATGGTTCACCACCCAACCCCCCCCCCCCTTTTCAGAAATCCACATTTGGACTCACTTTCAGAAATCCTGCATCCACGCTTGATGCCTCTTGCCAGCTGTGCTACTAGTGACACCCCCTCCTTTCCGGCACATCTATAAAGCCTTAACTGGTCAGAAAACAGAAATGAGTTTCTCTAAAGACGGGAATAATCTGCGGCCTGCGTTGATTCTGACACGGTTTTCTTTCCGAGCTTGGTTCGTCAAAAGGTGCAGGCGTGTTCTGATGTCTTGAAATAGTTGTGAGGGTTGGAGGTGAGGTTCACTGGGAGGTTGATTTCCTTTAAAAGTGGTTTCTATTAATTGTATCGACTGGATTTGTGAAGAGATGAAGACTTGTCAGGGACTGATACAGCAATTTTGGTCCTAATGTGGGTTTTTTTAAATCCAAGATTTTTAAAATACATTTTCAGGCTGAAACCTTCAAACTATAATAGGCCCACGCGCGAATGCAGGATTTTTGTAAGGGGTGGGTCCAAATGTGATGGGTGAATAGGACTGGGGGGAAAATGGTTAATTTTCACGTCATTCCACTCTGAAAATATATATATAAATTAAAAATATTCTAGAAGATGGGGATCCGCTACTGAGACCCCCTGTGTACTTCGGTATATTTGCTTCAAGACCATATGGCTAAGTGTTACATCGATATCATAAAGAGAAATACTGGAAACAATTATCATTTAGGCATTATAATTTCAATTTCAGAAAGCAAAAAGTGAGGGGATAATTATATAACCATCCCCCCTCCCTCGTCCAAAAAGTGGGGGATGTGTGCGCCTGTGCCTCCAGGATTTACATCCATGCCTACCTCCATTTTGATTGGTTCTCCATATGAAAAGGAGTAGTATGTGCAGTTAATGAGAAATTATGATTTCAAATTTGTTTCGTTCATTTTCAGTTGGAAAGACAAACCCGGAAATCCGCGTCATCGAGCCGGAGTTTAACCCCGTCCCCGACGTGCTTAGCTACTACAGCGGCGACACAGCTCGACTTTTTTGTTCAGTCAGCAATTTAGGAGAAAGAACAGTAAGTGTTAAAAACTTATTTTTTTTATTTCAACTATTTTACATATTTAATTTACTGAAATTAGGTGAAAAGAAATGTACAAAAGAAAATATCAAAATTTAAACATATATATATATGAAACATTTTTTGAATGACCTAGTTTGTTAAAAATAAAGCTATTCTTTAACATTATTTTTTATTTATTTATTTTTCATTAAAATAAAATAAACAACTTCTACCACTAGGAATTATTTTGACAAAGGTTTCTGTTAAAAGAATATGTAAAAGTTATACCCACACTTTTCGAGGTGTATCGGTGAATATCCTACAGTTTAGGTCGCCGGGCCTTCGATGCGAAGTCGAGGATGTTCTGACGACCAAAATAGTAGAATATTCACCAATACTCCGTGAGTGTTATAAATCGCATGTATTAGCAATAATAAGTTTAAGTTATATAAACACAGTGCAGAAATTTGTGAAAAACCTCTCCCATTTCGGGCCCGCGTTTTAAAACTACAATCTTTATGATATATAAATGAGTATGTAAATTACCAAATTATTGTGTTTCACGTGCACGTCCTAGATAATAGCATATAGAAAGATACGGAAAATAATTACATCGTTAGTTTCTGTAATTTGTGTAACTATCTAAAAAAAAAAGAAGGATTGACTACAAGTTTTCATCCATATTTTTACCAACTCGTTTGTTTAGCGCTGTTGGATAAAGAGCTGGTTCATGGTGTCGATGGACGGTAGTTCAAGTCTTCATAAGATGAAGTTACTTTATGTGTCATTGATTACTATGTATTGTCATACATGTAATAATGTTATAGTAGTATTGTGTTAAACGCATACTCCCACGGACCCTTGACCTAATTAATTTCCAAACAAAGAATTAATTTTAAATATAAACATTTGATTTGTCCATAAAAATACTTCATTTAACTACTTACATAATCACCGCATCTCGCTTATTATCAATATTTTAAAAATAATGAATCATGCTCACAGACAAATAAATCGAAACAAATAACGTGTTTTTTTTTCCGTTGGAGGTGTGACGTATATATTTTGAGTCACGTGACGGGTATTCCCCCGTTACCCGTTATTTAAAAACTTCTGAATATTTTTGTAGCTGCAATTTATTTCTACCCAATTTATTTCCGATCTTTAAATTTGAAATTTTTAAATGTGAAATAAAATGATCGACTCGACATGGTACAGTTAAAATGTCTTGCGTAATATGAAAACGAGATCTAGGATTACAAATGCTTGTAAGTTTCATTCGTAATCAATATTCAGAGCACAAAGCCCCTTAAATTCTGTGGGAATATGCCTTTAAGAATGAATATCGATATGAACCTTATTTGAATATACTGTCTTTAAAACATAGAATCATTTTACTAGATTTAGATAATCTAACCATAGACTCCCTACTGAAACTATTAGATGAATGTAAATGCGATATTTGTAATGAAGGTTATATTGGTGATGAATTTCATTTTTTATTTGAATGTAATGTTTTAAATGATCTTAGATTGCAATATTTATATCACTATTATTATAGAAATCCAAGTATAATTAAACTGAATATACTTTTATAACAAAGAGAATAAAGACATATTAATTAAATTAAGTAAATAAATATATACAACAAGGTATGAAAATAATGTAGATGTATGAATATGCATGTTATGTATGTATGTATTATTGTATATTATGTTCTCCCAATTTAACTTTAAATTATAATCCAGCACTTTGCTCACATTTGTATTAAATTTTTAACCTCACGTACACAGCAAAAATAGCCACATATGTTTAACGTCCGTTCATGGACGTATTCTTTTCATGTAAATAGGCGAACGTATGTTCAAGGTACATTTGAAAAGAATGTACGTTAAACATAATTATGATAAAAATGTTTTTCATATAAATGTTAAACATATGTTAATGACATACACAATAGCAAGGAAAGAGCTTCTGTAGATATTTATGTTTCACTGTTGCTATGGAACCATCTTGGTTGCTAAGGAAGGTATATTAAATTTGATTTTTTAAATATCCATTATACATTTCTGAATCAGTACACCTAAAATGCTACAGAGGCCACTTCTCTAATTCCTTTAGACAACTGTTTTATCATTGTTAAGAACATTTGCTAAGAACACCTTGTTGATTACTAGGGAAAGAAACATCATAAATACTCTTATATGTTAAAGGTACGTTAAACATGCGTTCTCTTAAACGTATGTTCATGAAATGTATGTGAAACATATGTTTAACATAACGTATGTTCAACATATGTTTAACATAAGTGAAACATATGTGGCTATTTTTGTTGTGTACCATATTATGGTCTGAGTGAAAAGAGAAAAAAATAATTGCTAGCATAACAGATTTTTATTTACACTCATTTCAGATTACATAAAATGATACATGATCACATGGTTTCAGTACGTGCAATATATTTAAACTACAGTTGCATATACACATGAATAATATATATAATAATAGCTAGCATTAAGATTACGTGTTTGGACAAACATTATGTATGTAGCACTTCCTTCCTGATCCATTCTTGCAGCTTTGATTGATTTAGCATATAGATATTGAATCAACAAAGAGCTTTTACACACCAAGTGCAATTATATTATTCCTATATCTTGTGAAGTTTATTGGAAATGCATTAGTGTTTTTCTGATCCCAACCAGTGTAGCCCGATAATGTTCATTTCATTTTTTCATTTTTTATATTTTTTTATTATTATTATTGTTTTTATTATAATTCCCCCCCCCCTTTATTCGACAAGCTTATCAGAACAACATATGTACATAAAACAATAATATCTATCTATCTATCTATCTATCTATCTATCTATCTATATATAATAACGAAAGAAATTGTTCAGTGTTTATTTTTACGCGTGCCTAAATGTATATCCACTGAAGGTAATCCTCCTTTGGCTTTCCGTTCCAACTAGTGGTCCACAACTGGTTCATCAAAGGCCGTGATATGCGCTGTCCTGTCTATCGGACAGTGCATATAAAATACCCCTTACTGCTTGTGTGAAAGAGTAGCCTAAGTGGCGGAAGCGGGTTTCCTCTAAAATTATGTCAGTATGATCATATGATAGATCTCCAATGATCTCCAATAGCACTATACCAGTGACAAGATGTCACAAAACATGGTCTTTTATTATATAAACCATCTGTGGACCACTGGTCAGTGTAAAATGTGTACACGTATCCACTGTACCTAGCGGAACACCCACCCTAGATTGGAGCAAGTACAGAGATTAAAATGTCATGCCTCGATTGAGGGGGAGCTGGATGTAGCTCAAATGGTAGTGAGTCCGCCCGTGAAGCTGTCGGTCGTCGGATCGATCCTTCTCAGTGGACCCATTTGCAATTTGGGCTATCTTCCGTTACAACCATTGGTCCACAACTGTTTCATCAAAGGCCGTGGTATGTGCTGTCCTGTCTGTGGGAGAGTGCATATAAAAGACCACTTGCAGCTTATCGAAAAGAGTAGCCTAAGTGGCGGCAGCGGGTTTCCTTTAAATAAATATGTCAGAATGACCATATGATTGACGTCTAATAGCCAATGTGTTCTAGAAGTGTTGTCAAATAACACAAACTTTACTTTGCCTCGACAGAGATTTGATCCAAGTACCTACCATTCGATAAACCGATGGCGTAGCCACTGCACCACCATAGCCTGAAATAATGTTAATTATAGGCAGTTTCAGGTTATAAATACATAACCAAAATAAAAATAATAAATAAATCATCATTATAATTATACAGATAGAAAATCGGAGGTATATGTCAGACACAGTGGAGAAGGGGCGGGGGTCTTACCCCTCCACCACTTTCAAATGCACTCCGCGGACCCGGTATGTCAAGGCGATAAATTGGGAATATCCATTTCCTCTTTCAACTACCTTGCTACATATCCCAGCCGCTCACGTCAAGATAGACCAACGATTAAAGAGTAACCAAACACATATGACTGTAATCAACACGAAGGTGTATGTCAAGTGCGAGGAACGGCACATCAACCTACATCACCCACTATCTTTTTCTATTAATATTACCATACATAACTCCGCACCAAACATATATAGAAGACTCTTTGTTGGTTGTCGGAAAGAGTAACCGCATTATTATGATGACAGCGGGTGGGGCAGGGCGGGGCAAGATTCTGAAACGTGCCCCCCGTCCATGTTGGTTCGGGCACGCCCCAACCCCTCCCCCCTCCGGGCCCAATGTCTTAAGACTAGGGCGCCGGGTCCGGAGAAAATATAAGAAAAAAGGGAGACCTCGGGTTCAGTTTCTCCTTCTAAGAGTAGTCTCTGTCCCAGACAGACAACATTGGAAGTGGAGGTGTGTATCCAGAACAGCGTGCTTGAACATTAACTGGATATAAAGAAAAAAGTAAAGTTTGTTTTATTCAACGACGCCTCGAGAGCACATTGATTTTAATTTTATCATCTGCTGTTGGATCTCATACATATGGTCATTCTGACATTTATTTAATGGAACCGCTGTCGCCATGTAGGCTACTCTTTCCGATAAGCAGCAAGGTGTCTTTTATATGCACTTTCCCCCAGACAGGACAGCACATACCACAGCTTTTGATAGACCAGTTGTGGAGTACTGGCTGGAACGGAAAATAGCCCAAACTGCAAATGGATCCAATGAGAAGGATCGATCCGACGACCGATAGCTTTACAGGCGGACACGCTACCATTTGAGCTACATCCCGTTCTTAATTGGATGTAACCACGTGAATTACAACCAACCATCTGCACCAAAAAAAACCAGTCGATATTATTTTACTTATTACTTCTACATGTATCAGTATGGCTGATTCGGAAGAAAATGTAATAACAGCGGAGAATTTAGGCGGGGCCTTAGGGGCTCGAGCCACCTATCTAAATTTGGCGATTTAAACAAATTTTATTATATATATTTTAAATTTTATTAATAAAAAAAAAAAATTAACGTTAATGCCCCCCACCCTTAGATTTTCTGGATCCGTCACTGAATAGTTTCTGCACCTAGTTGGGCATTGCGTCACCAGGGATGACAAAGATAGATCCTGGAACATGTTCTGTGCTACACCCAAACGTGATTCATTTTCAAACACACCAATCAAACAACTAATCTGATTTACGACTTTCGTGAAAACTCTATTACTGACAATCCAATCTCGTATATATTATTTACTACCACATTACTCGTTCTTTAAGCAAGCTATTTATTTACCATTTGCGCCATCTCAAGATCGAACGGCTAACAACCATTTCAGACATGTATTTTGTAAATTAGCAAATTGTTCGCCAAAATCATATTTTCGGGTGACACTTTTCAGGGATGTTGCGCTCAGTAAAGTGTTGGTCCGGTAATCGTACGTGAAGTAACAGATTACAGAGATGACACAAGAAGACTTGTCAGTGATATATTTAAGCTGTACATCAAAAGCACGGCTATCGGTTCATTAGTCAATGCGTTCTTTGCTCGTTTCTGTTCTCGGAAACCAATTACAGATCTTACGAGATATCAATCACTTTACACACCAAGCATTTCGCCAAATTGCAACAAGAACCGCTCATGACTTATGTTAGGATGCTTAAACCGAAGAAATTAGCAAACAAAATGGCAATTTTAATCTTGCGAGAAAATATCAAGCGGGATCTTGAAATGTTAATCCTTATTTGTGCTGCTGTCATAAATGTCGAGATGGTAGAAGTCGGTTTATATCAGTCTTTATGAGCATTCTCCGGGTTTGACTATTTTATTAGAGAATGACTTCTATATAGCATACTAAACAAGTTTCAATATAAAACTGTTTATATTACGAATGTTGTTTTTTTCGAGTTTGAATCAAAAGCAAATGCGATTAAAATATCACCAGTAATAATAAACATTATTATGCAGAAACGAGTAAGGGATTTTATTTATTACTTAACGTAGAATACTATTTCTATGTGCTAACTTTCCTTTATGAGGTAAATGTACTCCAGTTGAATAGTTCAGTTCTTAACTAGTTTAAGTAGCTAAGTTGGTTGTAAATTTTGTTTTCCGTTCCAACCAGTGGTCCACAACTGGTTCATCAAAGGCCGTGATATTTGATGTTCTGTCCATGGGACAGAGCATATAAAAGACCCTTTGCTGCTAATCGGAACGAGTAGCCTATGAGGCGGCAACAGGTTTTCTCTAAAAATAAATATGAAAATAACCATATGATTGACGTCCAATAGATGATAAGATAAAAATCAATGTGCTCTAGAGGATTCTTTAAATAAAAAATAAATAACAAATCACTGTTTTATGTATCTCCATATGCTGTAGATTTCGACCTGGGTGTAAATAAAGTTGAGTTTTAGAACAATTTCTCGTTTTAAGCAGATACAACAATTATTGGTATATCACAGACGGTCTGACCCCGACCGTGGGAAAGTGTATATAAAAAGTTCGCGCACTCTACCATACAGCTGTGCTCATCTCTCCTTATCTGAGATAGAAGATCATATTCAATATAAAATTTAATGTAGAAATGTCGTGTTTTGCAATTTTCCGACAACTAAATTAAAAAAGTGACTTGCACTACTATGCTTTTATGTGCGATATGTTGAATAACGCCATTCCTTGAGGTCCTATAATTATTATCTAAGTCTGAGATGGTCTGGTGATCTCTCTTATTGGATGCCTGGGAAATAACTAAGTGGGGAAAGAAACTTCTCGAATTCCTCCTTTGAGTCATGTATTCAGCCTCGTGTGGGATTTTAACTTCCATTTACAAGAAAACGTAATTTGAGCATCAGACAGGAAATTATTGAAGGATCTTACTTAGTACATGTTCACGGAACGCTCAAGTTCGCAAAATTGAATTCATTTAGCAATTTACAAACGAGACTACCATCCTCGTTTCTAGTGCAGATTTATAGCCATAAAATTCAAATTTCCGTTTATTTTTTATCTTGTTTATAATTTAATATGTATACATACAATATCTTATTTAACTGTTTATAGATTAAAACAATGTTCGTGACGATTCCTCTCTCTCTCTCTCTCTCTCTCTCTCTCTCTCTCTCTCTCTCTCTCTCTCTCTCTCTCTCTCTCTCTCTCACTCTC
>JAULBS010122375.1:0-14053 GCA_032355785.1 Symmetromphalus regularis | reverse complement strand
TGTGTTCTTTTGTTTTTGAAAACGGTGACACTAATCTTACAGTGAATCAGGGTGCAGACAAGCGCGTTTTGTGCAATAGATTTTTTGAAAATCATGCTAAATTAGCGAGTCGATCCGATTGTTAGGTTTCAGTTATATTTTTACTTTGTAGTGTTAGGAGGTAGGGCTAGTGAATTTCTAAGTCGGTCTAGTGAATTTTGAAAATCACTGATCCCATGGCTAGTGGATATAAAAAAATTTCTAGAAGCCCTGAAGTAACAAAAATTTAGAGAAGTAACATTTAATAAAGCAAGCAAGCAATTAATCTACCTCAAACAAAGTTATTTTCATTATGTTCTGGTAGCTATTTTACATGCCATCTTGAATAACTCACTTGAGCTACTCTATTGGGAAGTTCATAAAGTAATTTTATTTTGTCCAAGGATATACTAAAACAATTATAACAGTTTTATTTGGTGCCTTCAGATGGTAACAATTTTTTTTTATCTGATTCATGGCCTATATATTTCAAAACTTTTTTAACTTCCTCAAAAACGTAACACACAAAATATACATCACTTATGTATATATTCCTCATCTTTCAATAACATGTAAATATTAAAATATTTAATAGACTATCTTTCTTTCAAAACAGATGATTTTACTTACAAACCTGACACAAATGCAGGGTTTAAAAGATATAATGCTCAGCTACCTAGCAGTGTCTGGGACATTGTTATAGCATGCTACTTACCGGCTCCATTAATTTCTTGAGATACATGAACATGTCACCGAGGGCTGATATGGCTAATCTCGACACCTGAGATCTAAGATTCTTCACCTGCCAACATAAAACTTACTGTTACAACAAGTACTAATTCTACCAATTATATATCTGTTAAGTTTAATCTTAAAGAAATAATCAACAAATTTTTTTTTTTTCAACATTTCCATAATTAATTTTATATTAGTATTTTGTTGGTAGGTAATGAAGACAGAATTTGTTAGCTGTTACATAATTATAGGATATTAAATGAGTTTCCATTTCGTATCATGTTTATGTTCCATGTGAACTAAATTTCAGTTGTCACGAGCTTTAGCGAGAGACAAAGAAAATTATTTCAAGCGGGACATAAATATGATGCTAAATGGAAGCGAGTTTAATATCCTATTTATTACCCATTATCAATTTTATGTTAAATTTGAAAAAAAACAAAAAAAACAATTATGAAACCAATCTTTTCCTTTTTTGGAAACAAACTTTGTGAAATAATATGATGTCAAAAGTGTTACGTACCAGTATGACGTAGTACTAGGACGTAACACTTTGTTATGTACCAAGTTATGGGTAATAATTCAATATATTGACTATTATTTCTGTTATTGCTAAATATGTTACACAAAGATGTAAGAAAACCAGTGAACTGTCACCTCATTTAAAATAAGCAACAAGATGGCATGTAGCTGTGCCTGCATGCAATCTGGATGAAACCTCATCAGACGACGCAGCATGTTGATGGCATTCATCTTCTGCTCCCTGCATCACAAAAACACACACATGTATTATTATTATCCACATGGGTCTGAGAAAATGATATGATTTTAAACAGAATACAAATTGCAGAATGTCTACTTATAAACTAATTTAGAAGCATAACATCAATCTAGTTTACAAAGTTTAGACAAATACACTTCTACTAATGATGAAACCTAGAATCAATTAATACAACACTTTTATAGAATTAACATTTGTATATAGCCTCTGCTTATTTTTAAGAAATAACACAAACCATTAAAAAGACCCTGGGAAGAATCTAATATTATTTAAGAGTGGTGACATTAACATGTTCTAGGGAAAAGATTTCTGGTAAATATTTTTAATATGTAGAAATTTACTTTTCTAAAATGTAATAAAAATAAAAGCGAAATGCATATAAATAATAAATGGACATAGTAATGAAGACTGCTAAGAGAACTATGTACCAGTCATCGTTGTTAATTTTCCTCTGTGCCTCCCTCAAGGCACCATCAGGTTCCTTGAAAGGCTGCCATTCAACAGGATTGTCATAATCAGGTGAGTGAGGCGTTGTTGACATTGGAAGACTTGACACAGGTTCATTACTACTATAATATTCAACATAATTTATATTACAAATGCTGACTGAACAGTTAAAAACATTCCTACAAACAAAATATATAAAATAATAATAATACAACTTGCTTATCATTAATTTTCATTTGATAAATTTTGTGGTATAACACATGGTAGATTGTCAATGGTCATCTCTTCCTAAAACCCAAATTTTGTGAAAAAATCTTGTAGAAAAAACAACAGTGTAGTTATCCCCCAATTAAAAAGAAAATCTTGAGAAAGAAAAATTTGATGCAATATAACTTGTCATGGGTGTATTTAAGAGAAATAAGTAGTTGCAGTATTAGTTACGTTTTGATCTTGTTTCTTGGTGTCACTGCAGGTGGCATTGGCTTGGGAGCGTTTCCTTTTGTTGATACACTAGATAGGTTTGAGCTTGAATTTGATCCAGAGATTGTAAGACCTAGAATACAAGACAAAAACACTGCATTACCTGACTATAGTGCAATAGCTGGAATACAAGATTAAAAATCAAATTAATATTAAAAAAATGATGTTATGAAATCAAACAAGTACACATTTAATAATTCTCGTCATACAGAGTAAAGTTGGGCATACACTGACAAGATTACTCTTCTGTCTGTTTGATGTGTGCAAGGAATGTGGGTTGGTTGTAGTCATAGGCAGCCAGCATAAATATTTTAGACTCACATAATTTTAAGCATGTTTTATCATTACAAAGCTGAAAAACTTGAACTGTAAAACCATCATGATTAACTTAATATTTTAAAGAGGGGAATTTTAGGACATCAGTTATTTAAAGTGTCAGTTAACAAAGGAAAGTCTGTTTAATGAAATCCTAACACACTGTTAATCAGTGACTAAATGTAAAAAATATGGTGTTTACGACACAATCTCTGGAATAAACCAGCTTCCACCACAAACACTGCAGAGTAATCTCTTTCAATTAGCAGCAAGGAATCTTTCATGTGCACTTTCCAACAGATAGTAAAGCACATACAACAGTCTTAGGTAAACCAGTTATAGATCAGTGGATGGAACAGAAAACAGTCTAATGGATAATATGCCAATTAGTAGCTTGAAGCTCAGTGTCATAAATGATTAAATCTTACTTTCCAGTCCCATACTCTCAGAACTACTGAGGCGTCTCAGTTTTTCTTGTTGTCTTTCTTTCTCTCGTTTCACCTTTTCCTCCTGTTTTCTTTCTTTCTCTGCTCGGCGCCGTTCTTCTTCCTCCTCTTTTTGCTTTTGTTTTTGTACAATTCTTTCTTTCAAAGTTCTTGTAGACAATACATTCATGTCCTTATAATGAAAAAAAAAATAATAATATGAATTTTTCATATCAATAATCCTATTTGTGGAAAGGTCCACTTAAAACTTTTACAGAATTAAATGTCTCGCCTAAATCACATTATTTCAGGATATATATTGCTATGAAAAATATACTTTTATTCCCCCAAAATTAATTAAAACAATTGATGGAAATTTAAAAAATAAACACTCACTCCTCCCTCCAAAAAATACACATAAGAAAATAATTATAACAGGGTGACCAATCTATATTATAATCATGTTACAGACCTGAAATCAGTCATATTCTAATAATTACAATTATTTTGTACTATTTCAAATTAGATGAAATAACAAGTGAATACCTTAACAAAATTGTGAAATTCTTCCACCTTTATTATTTCAAACAGATTTGTTTCAGTTTTTTTTATTACTTAACTTTTTACTTCTGGGACATCATGTTTAACACCACATTACATTTACTTGATTATGAAATTATGCCATGCAGGTATGGCAATTTTCAGTAACACTGTAAATAGTTAACATTATTTAATGACACCAAAACAGACTGGAAGAAGATGGCAAAGGTTTAATATATAATCTATTCTACACTTTGTGGGGGTACCACTCTGTCTGTCTGTCTGTCTAGCTGCCTGTGTGTTTATTTCTGACTAAGATACTGATTATACTGAAAATATAAAAACACAAGACCTACCTCTCCACCATCATCTTCAGTATTTAATGAATCAGTGTAAGCATCTGAGTTCTGCTTGACTCCAACACCAATAACACCCGAGGGTACAGCCTTCAAATCATTCCTGTTGTGGGGCCGTATCTTGCCCACATTAAACCCATTACTCATAGAATTATCCACATTGGGCTGGGTATCAAACATACCTGAATGAAAAACAGGTTAGCTGATTGTAGGCACATTTCATGTTACATGCTATATGGTTGTAGGCACATCTGATGTTATGTGTATATGTTATACTTCAGACTCACTTTTTCTCATATGGTAATATTATCTTATATTTTTCTGACTCTGATCTCCTGCCGTGATGCTCTTCATACTAAAGAAGTAAACACTGGCTGAACTTGAACCATTTTCTTAGAGACTCAGGCTTTACTGTGTTATGTGTGCTACTTACAACCACTTCATAGCTTTCACACCAAATGAAAATATATACATTATAAAATGTGCATTCATTGCATCACTTGCAGATAAAAATAACACACAGCAGATATATAAATATTCCCATTCATAACACATACAAGTAATTAAACACGCCCTCACTAACCAAATTGTACACACCTAAAATTGATCTTATCTAAAATCATCTCTATACAACAGCAAAATAATGTTGGTGCAGTGGTATGGTTGTGCTACAACACAATAGAATTTCTATCAGCATTTGAGCATTGACGAAGTTTAAAAAATAATAATCTTTTTAAGTATCGTGCCTGACAGAACCTACATGAATGCATAATATTAGTTTATTTATAGTGACTGCTTTTGAATGTCACCACATGAAGTTATCTGAAATGGCAGTCTTTTTCATGGCCTGCAGCTCGTGTATGTAACACTGATTTTAAATGCATTTTATCACAAGTCAGACTAAAAATTATAGAGGGTTATCCTCAAAAGATGAATAAAATATGTGAAAGATAACAAAATTGAATATTATTAAGATTTGTTTTATTTGTTAATTATTTTTATTTATGTTTTTATATAATAATTTTCCCATAATAGATTTCCAATGATTAAATTTCCAAAATCTGGAACATAAATTTACATATATTTGAAAGTACTATGATCTAGTAATTATTTAATGGTTTGACAGTAAAAGCACTTGCCATGGGTATTGGACTACCATATTTTAAGTCCTGACAGAATCCTTTGATCTAGAATTTTGATTAATGAATTAACCTATTATATTTGTACAACTTCAGATATTTTGGTGACGGTATTGTAATTGAAATATTGATAAATGTTTAAATGGGACACTAACAACAAGGGAAATAATCACAAACATATAAAGAGAAAAACAGCATGAAGATATGATTAAATTATTAAATAAATTATTTAGTGCCATTAAATAACGTAAAGTGTATTCATTGTCATCTTGTTGATGCCAAACTGTTCAGTGACTGGAAATAGGTGTATGGCTTTGTTCCTGCAACACATGCCTAGATCAATTATTTCAAATAGTATCTAGCATGAATACTCCCACACTGCAATGTACAAAATCATTGTCTGCTGGTTTTCATTCAATTGTAGCCATGCTTCAATAACGGTTGTATCATGAATGGTTAATTTTATTCAACTGTCCTGTTAGCGAGCCATAACCAAACATGTTTTTATCCTAATTTGCAACAAATAATTATTACAACAAATGTAATAATTATGGTTATGTAAGAGACTACAAGATGGGAAATGTAGTAATGATATCATTATAAAACTTTAAGCATGTATTCCCCCCAACCCCACCCCAATTAACAAGTACAGATCTGTTCAATCATTTGTAGAGGTTACAGGCTATAGTCTATTTACTTAAATAAAGTCTTTACTATAACTTTGGGTTAGCTTGTTTTCAAATATGCTTACTTTTGATGGCAAATATAGTAAGTATTGTCAAATAAACAATAACGTTGGTTATATATTATGACAGATTAAATAATAAAAAATATTCTTTTATCCTTCATTCTATACAAAGTTTAGTTAGCTGTGTTTGTATGAACTATCTAATAAAAAATATTAATTTTTTTTAAACTAATGGGTCAGAGAATTTTTTTATCTTTTATTCAATCCCAATAATTAAATGAATATTTAAGCTAATGACATTTTGTAGTATTTACAATTCTGGTTAGAATTTGAACAGAAAGATTAAAACATTATTAAAATTTAACAATGGATTTTTATTATTTATGAAACTGAGATGAATGAAAGTCATCTGACAATGAATGCACTGTAATTCATCAAAACAGTATCAATGCTAATCCATTACGAGATGAGCTCCGAATATTCACCCAATATACTATTTTCCTGTATGTCATTAAAATTAGTCCTTGTATATTCTGGAATAAATTAATTATCATTTAAGCTTTCACAAATTTAGCAATGACACTTACAAGCAATTGTCAATATCAGATTTGTATAATTGATATAATTCAGTTTCAGTTATGATCATTAGTTTAAAACATTTCATTGTTATAGCCATACAGATGTGATTTTATTCAGATTTCTATTAATGTCAAATATAATGTTTTTTGATGGCTAAGTTTACAAACTATTAACTGTGGATGTTGAATGAATTCTGAGTTTTAATTATCAACAATTTTGAATGAAAGTAAATAAATAGGTAATAAATACACTAATACAAAGTGTATTAATGAAGAAAATATTTTTGTTTTGACATCCATATTTAAATAATTAATAAAATAAAAATTAACAAATTTGTTAACTCTCCTTGTTGACAGCACATCAAAACTTGTAAAAATAAATACACTAAATAAATGCAAAGTGTAATAATGAAGAAATTTTTTTTGTTTATGACATCCATATTTAAATAATTTATATAATAAAAATTAACAAATTCGTTAACTCTCCTGGTTGACAGCAGATCAAAACTTTTTGATAATGTCATCAATTTTGCATTTGTTAAGCTTTGTATTATTGAGTTGTGTTGTTAGAGGGGAAAAAATCCCAATAAAATATGAACTTGTTATTATTCATGTGACTGTATGCTTTAAATTTAATTTTAAGAATTGTCTGTTAAAAATGTGTAAAACTGGTGGTAGTCATCATAAACAAGAAATTATCAACACTTCAATAATTAACGTGCCAATTTTGTTTGTAAATGAAGGTTTTTACCAAACTTGCTAAATCCAAGTCACATCAATCTAAGATTTTTTGTTACAATTCACACGATATGTATAACATCTTGACAAAACCCAGAAAAATATCTGTTTGTGTTATGGTGCTGTTTATAACCATGTTTAAGATTACATCAAACATGCAATTTCTGTGGTTATCTTAATTTATCCAAATTGTGATCCTAGCGAGTTTAGTGAAAATTCTCTTCATTTTTTCATTGTTACAATAGGTAGATTTCTCTATTATGATGACTGCCACTGTACTGTGATGTTACACCTTTAAATACCTACCCTTTCCCACAAGTGCAATATTGTCTTGACTGGGAACTTTATCATCATCTATCTCAATGGTGCCATACCCGTACGGAGAGGAAACACCCAGTGGAGAAACCGTAGAGCCTGGAATACAGTGATCAACCAAGCTCCAAACAGTGCATCACATGCAAAGCAACAACTAGCCTGGTGGTTACGTTCACATAATAGCTCAACAGCAAATAATCACTTATAATCTTTCAAAACAGATTATCAAAATCAGTTACATGTTAGAATATTATATGTACAGTTTATTTTTTAAATCTTATATCTCTAACATTAGCTGCCATTTACTGTGAAGTAATAAACCACCGGACAAGTTTTATGAAAATCAAACCGTGAAAAAAATAAAATGCAACACACGTTATGAGAAAAAACACTGGATGTCACAAGACATTTTTTTTGTCAAATAAGATACTTTGAATGTCTACATGGAAGAAGCAATCAGCATGGTGCATTTTAACAGTCTTCTATTTTTTTACTGTTAGTTTACTTGAGTTTACTAAGGTATGTCTTTGCACTATAATTTGATGGAGTATGAGGGGTATGCTAAATACAATTAAACTCACTTTTAAAAAATAGGCGGAGAAGTCTGTAAAAAATGCTTATAACCCATCATATGTGATTGTTTTTTTAGCTGCTCTATGCGGAAAACAATATAAGGATAATGTTAGAATGACAGTTAACAATTTTCAGTAGCTTTAAGTGATTTAGCAATGAAATAAATATGTATAGTTGTCCCCATCAGAGTTGTCTGCAAATGTGTATGTCGACATTTCAAAGAATTGTGATCCTCATGAGAATTGTCTGGGAGTGTTAATTTCAAAATGATGTTCCTTTCAAAGAATTGTGACATCCACTGGAATTTTCTGTGAATGTTCGTGTCAAAATGATATTCATTTCAAAGAATTGATATCCACTGGAATTGTCTGTGATTGTTAATGTCAAAATGATGTTCATTTCAAAGAACTCTGATATCCATCAGAACTATATGTGAGTGTTAATGTCAAAATGATGTTCATTAAAAAAAATTGTGATATCCACTGGAATTTTGTCTGTGACTGTTAATGTCAAAATGATGTTTATTTCAAAGAACTCTGATGTCCATGAGAATTGTTTGTGAGTGTTAATGTCAAAATTATGTTCATTTCAAAGAATTGTTATCCCCATTGGAATTATATGAGTGTTAATGTCAAACTAATGTTAATTTGAAAGAACACAGTCTGCACAATTTACAATATTCAGTTATTATTTAAAATCTACAATAGAGTAGAGGGATGTTATTCCAAACCCAAGTGATTTCAAAACGTGAATTCATAATGGTACGCCAGAATTTTTTTTTTTTTTTAAATTAACTTTACTATATTTCATTAAATAAAAACATACTGAAGTATGCTGTTTTTAAATGCTGTAAAGATTTTACTACAATTATTGGAAATGTTTAGATCTGTTAACATTTTCAATATCATTTTCTTTAAATGGAAAGTGTTTTGAATTATATAAATATTTTTTTCTGGCATACCCTATAACTGGTGAAAAACAATTCTAGTTATTTTCTCTAAATCAAATCAAATGGTGAGTGAACACACACACAGATATAAATAAAATTTGAAAGATGTACCTTTGGTGACCCTCCTTCGATCTTTAGTTTTCATGACCGAGTTGAGTTGAGAGGTTGATCGGTCACTTAGGTTTGTACTAGAAGAAGATTCCTCTGTGTATCCTTTGCCCACTATCTGCACATCAGAGGTCTTGTTCTCACGGAAGGTGGCACCGCTGCGAGGATTATAGTTCTGAGTAGTGCCACCCTTTTCATCAATTTCAAAGCTATCCTTCTTTTTTATAGAGCCATTTCGAACAAGTTTTGGTTTAGATTCAAATGGCGATTCATTTTTTTTGCTGTAAAAAAATATTGTCATCACTTAAGTTAAAATAATTAGCTAGTAAACAAAATCATAAAAATAAAATGTCCCACTTAAAGATTCAGATTAACATCAGACAAAAACATTAAAATGAACCCGACTCTTGCCTAGTAATATCAAAGAAAACCAATGTCTACAAATATAAAAAATAAAAATATGAAAGTATGTGTACTTTTTTGTTGAATATAACAACAATACCTTTTCAATCAATTCTCAAACATCATCTTTAACATATAATACAGGTTGGTGTTCCCTTTCTCCTTGATGAACAATAATACTGTTTCTTATTAGTTTTCAAATAAAAACATTAAGATATGTAAAACATAAATGTATACTCTTTCTTCTTGTTGACCAATAATATCTTTTCTGATCAATTTTCAAAGATAAATTTTAAGTTGAAATATAACTATTTGTACCTTTTCTTCTTGTTGGCATCACCATCACGCCTGGAGTAGTTACTGAACACTCCACTTTCTTCAAAGTTATCAGAAAGAGGTGGAGATGATGACAAACTCTGACGGCTGCTTTGTTTTTCCAATTTCTCAAAGATCTTCTCAGCTTTCTTTTTTGAGGCACTGTTTCGTATTCTCCGCAATGAGTTAAGCATCTGAAGATTTAATATTGCAATGTTTTAAGTTAATAACAGAATTCACGTTTTCACAAAGAGGAACACCACAAATTTTGACTGATGTACAGCATGTACTTTATAACTTTAAAAAAACCCTGTTAAACAGATACATTAACAAAGAGGAATAACTTATTTTAAATTGATGTCAACTAGTAGTATATATTCTTTAAAATAAAGAAACATTAAAAAAAACCTACAACAATTTGACTAAACCAAAAATAGTCTTTTACAGTGGCACCTTATACACATCACATACTAATAAAATTTATTTAAAATTTAGCTCCAGTGAAACAGCTATATACACTTGACATTTATCTATCAAGATTCAAAGTCAGCATAGCTAGCATTAATGTAGACCCTGCCATACAAATCTGAAAAAATATTACCTCGAGCCTCTACGTTCAAGTTGCAACATCATCGACATAATGATTGTTTATTTTTGAATCCAACGACACAATTTTTAATTAGGTACTATAAAATAGACATTTTCAAGTTACTCACCTCATCTTGACCATCGTCTGGTGTACCTTCCACAGAGGCTGAATAAGCACTGTCTGTATCATCATCTCGAGGGTATGATGGGGATGATGATGTTGAGATTGGTGGAACTTTGTTCGTCAATCGCCGAGTTGCTGATCCTCGTGCTAGAGCTGGCTTTAAATTTATTGGTGTCTCATCTTCATCTGAACAGATCAAAATATAACTTGGTTAAATATCCTACCAAAATAACCATTATATCTCCCAAATTTACTGCAACAAAGAAGAAAAACAATGAAAATATAAATTTCTTGTTTGCATAACTTACATTTAGAAAATATAGTCTATATATAAAAAAAAAAATCCTAACAAAGTAGTCTACTGGATTTATTTCTGTAAAATTCAAGGAACTGATATTTCATTCCTACATGTAGATGCTGACAGAAGAATGACAAGTGGAGTGGATTAAGATCTGTGTAACTAACAGAATAGTCCAGTCATAATACAAGAGCCCGTGCGTTTTTTAGGACCTTTTTTTTATGATTGAAATTCATTACTGACGTCCTGTGAGTCCTTTTTTTATACCTGTCGTTCGGCGGCCATCTTTAAAAATGGCCACCATTTTGCAGTATTTTGAATAATTGTCAAAATCTCGATAACTTGTGGAGCAATTTTTATTTATTAAATTGTGTTGCATAGGTACTGAAATAATCTATAAATCATTTTATTACGTCATTTCAAAATCTCCGATAGATTCTTAAGTATAACAAATCTTTTGGAATATAATGGTGTTGTGTATATATATTGACATTTACACTCTTGAACACCAGAACCCAGGATTTATTAAAGAGAAAGCTGTTTTTATGACCTGAATTCATTACTGACATGCCTGTGATGAAAACTGGCAGGGGAGTCGTTTCCCAACATTTCCCGTTTGGTCGCCATCTTTAAAAATGGCCACCATTTTGCATTATTATAAATAATTGTCAAAATCTTGATAACCAGAGGAGCTATTTTAATATTTTAAACTGTGTTACATAGCTGTTGAAATAATCTATAGTTATTTCATTATGGCATTTCAAAATCTCTGATAGCTTTTTAAATATAACAGATTTAAAAACAAATGTTATGGCATTGTGCATGTACATGTAGGTTAACATTTACACTTTTAAACCCCAGAACCCCAAATGTATTTAAGGTAAAGCTGTTTTTATGACCTAAATTCATTACTGACATGTCCGTGATGAAAACTGACACAAGAGTCATTTCCCAAAATTTCCCGTTTGACCGCCATCTTTACAAATGGCCACCACATTTGAAAAGTGCTGTCATTTTGCATTATTTTAAATAATTGTCAAAATCTCGATAACCAGAGGAGCTATTTTTATTTTGTAAACTGTGTTGCATAGGTATTAAAATAATCTATAAATCATTTCATTACAGTATTTCAAAATCTCTGATAGTTTTTTAAAGTAAGAATTAAAAAAATAATTGAATTTTTGTTTTGACTTTCCAGTATTATGACTGGACTATTGCTACATGCTTCACTCGTTTACAGCAGATCTATATTTGTTTAATCAAATAACCCTTCGAGTACATGTACATTGTATTAAATAACCCTTTGGGTACATTGTATTAAGTAACCCGTTGTGTAAATTGTATTAAATAACCCTTTGGAGACATATGTATTAAAAAAATGAAAATATATTAATTTTCTTAAGAGTATATATGTTTTTTTCTGTCTTGCAATTATAATTGGTTTTAATGTGATAAGTGAGAAAATATAAATAAAAATGGGCCAAAATGGCATTTTAAACATTTGTTTCACTCAGCTTATTACAGTTAACCAAATATCTATCCTTCAGGCCTGGCTAGATGATTATTGGTCAGGGCCTAGTTAAAATTCTTTGTTTTATTGCTTATTTAAAAAGCCACAGGTCCAAGCTTCTTAAAGGTCATGTACAGAATGTGGATTCTGAAATAATTGTAAAACACTGCAACTCTGCTGGAAACAGATCCATACTGTTGAATTTTAAGTAGAAAATCACTGGCATAGTCTGATGCTTGAACATTAGATTCTACTTGATGACGATAAATGTATATAAAAAAAGTATGTTTTAAAACAGCAGAGCCATTAAAATAACTTTTTATTTTTCCATTTTAAAGTCAACAAGTTTAATTTTAAATTAAGCCTTTTAAATTTGAATATTTTAATTATAAACAATTAATATACAAAAAGAAATGAGATATAAAATATTCCTACCAAAGTAATTGCTGAATAGCCCCAAACCATTTATAACAGAATATTTAAGTGTTATGTAAATTTATATATTTTTCAACTTGATGAGTACATGAAACACAGCAATATTAGCACATCCAATATACAATGTAAAAAAGAAATAAATATTAATATCTGGGAAGAACCAAAATAGGTATAATAATAATTATTATTATTATAATAATCTATATCAATAATATACATGTAGTATAGATGTTTTAGTGTTATGTATTTAGCACACTTAAGCATATAAACACTACTCTATCAGTGGTGTAGGAAAGTGCCGAAAAGTGTGGGGTGGGGGGGCAGACACAGACATATATTTATTTACATTGGAAAATGAAAAAATATATATGAAATGTATATGTGGGCAGAGGGTAGTGGAGCACATGCTCCCCTTGCCCCTCACTTCCTACCCCAGTGTCCATTCTGACTATTCTAGACACTTTAATTCCTAGAATGAAGAGAAATGCTGTAAATGATGCAAATGTACTAAACAGTCTGAGCCTCATAATTTTATGAAACCAGATAGATTTATGAAAACTCAAATAAAAATCAAATGAGAAGAAAAAAATATCCAATTTTTTTTATAATATTGATTAGTTTCATAATTGACTACTAGTAACTTATAAAATAAATAATCCTAGGAACTGTCCTACATTCTCATTTAGGGCTCAGAGACATCTTTTGTAGCAATATATGGATATACATGTACTTACTAAATTTCATGTTTTTAACTTGTGAAGTTTTAAAATTAGAAGCATTTGAAAATACAATTTTGTGTACTATACTTTCTGTTAACAAAATAGGTCACTATGAAAATAATTTGCATGCAAAGTCTGAACTTTTTTCACATTACTTTTGAGGTATGATTTTTTTTTACCTCTAGTTGATTTGACATCAAATAAAATCAAAAGTTTAAAGTGTCCAGCAATTTAACAAGTTTAGTAATAAAAAAACAAATACAATCACACCCATATAATTAAAAAATAATTTTTTTATCATTAAGAGTTTTCATAAAAACTATTTTATGAGAACTGCCAATATTCAGACCAAACGTGTTATAGCAATTTTTTTAATTTGATAATGATATGCTGATTTGTGTAAAATATGCACTGTAATCAACGTAGTCATCATTATGACAAAAAAGACATGGAATGATTTATTATATACATGTATGT
>JAULBS010122364.1:0-14055 GCA_032355785.1 Symmetromphalus regularis | reverse complement strand
CAACACAGAGTCCGAGTCCAAAGTACTATAATTTTATTGTATTTGTACTTTTTATTAAAAAATGTTTACAAGGATTATTTTACATATTTGTTTTCTATAAAACTTTGGTTGGGCAGTCAAAATAAAATTGTCAGTTAGTGTTGTTTTAAACATATTCTCTAACTATATATAATAGCTGGAAGTGTGTGTGCAGTGAGGGGGAGAGTGTGGGTGGAGGGAGGTAAGTATTTATTCACATTATGAAAATACAATAATTTTTTGTTTACAATAATATTGGTCATGTTTGGCATTTCTAAAAAAAAAAATTGATTGTATGTTAGCAGTAAAAATAAAAACCTCCAAAGGCAAAAACAAACTTCTTATTTTACTTTCAGAATTTTTGTTGTTTACGAATTAATCAACTCATAAAGAAAAACAAAATTGTAATAATAAAAAAAAAAGGAAAGTGATAATAAATAAAAATAATGATAATAATAATTAAAAAAAAAATAGATTTTTAAAAATACATGTAAATAAAAAAATAAATAAAAAAAGAAGCAGAATAGAAGAAAATAAATATTTAAGATTATAGGTGATTATTTACAGTTGAGTAGAAACTAACAACAATTACATGTATATCTAATAAAATTACATCATGTTATTGATAAGATTCAAACAATTAAAACTAATATGATATAATATACATGCAATGGCATGAAATTCATATTGGGGGAAGGGGGGGGGGTGTCGAGCTGCGCCCATTTCTGAACATCAGAATTTGCTAGTGAATAATTCAATGATGAATAAGGAACATATTTATGGGAATTATGGGGGGTCTGAAGCCCCTAGCCCACCCCTTTCCCATTCCAATGCCCCTGCATGCATGATGTAATTTATTTTGATTTTAATTTGATTGACAAGATTGTACACAGAAATACAAAATGAAAATTATAACATATATATGTACTAAAAATGAGAAAACAACAAAAGTGTTATTCTGCACATAAAATGATCATGTAATACATCTTAACAAGTTCAATTCCTGAAACATCATTTAACCAATAAAACGATATAAGAATCTTTGGATTAAAGCAATCAAATCATGTGATATAACAATTTCAAAGTGATCACTCAATAAAATTAAAACGTGAGACATTTTAGGTTTTAGCACACAATAATATTAAAATCAAAACATAAATGAATTTATCCAATATAAAAAATACATATTCCAGCTGAATATGTATATGAATTATGAAAGACAACAACGGTTTTGATTCTGCAATGATTGTAAATGTTTTGTGAATATGATGATATGAGAAAATGCCAATTACAAAAAAAAACCTTAAATTTCCCGCAGCAATTGACAATTTCATGGAGATTGCCACACTTTTTAATTCTCCACAGCACTTTTTTTGTCGCAAAATAATATATATATTTTTTCAAGTTTTTTTTTTTTCAGCTAACATGTTGGAAACATGTGAATGCTAAAATTGTCGTGGAAAATGTCGAGGACACTATTTCTCCACAGCATTTATTTTGCTGTGGACATTTTCTTAATTGCAGGGATTGCAACTATACTGTAAAATAAAATATAATACTGATGCAAACATGTAATTATGACTGAAATAACATGTCTCTTCAAATAAATCAATTTTTAAAATTATTATTCGTTTCAATTTGTTATTTTTACATTTTTTTGCTTGGCGGTCAATAAATTGTCATATATTTTTAAAATACATTTTCTAAATAATGGTCAGAAGAAGGAAACGTATTCAATGGTTTTACAGACTTACAGTTTTTTTAAATTTATTTTTACTCTTTTTTCATAATTTTTTTTTTTTTTTTAAATATTATTATTATTTTTTTTTTTAAAGAAAACGTATTGAATGGTTTTACACTGTGGAACAGTTTTTTAAAATGTATTTTTATTCTTTTTTATACAAAATAATTTTTATAATATAATTTTTAAAAAAAGGAAAACGTTTTTTATTTTTATTTATTATTTTTAAAAATTCATTTACCTAAAGTCTGAGGTAGAAAACTACCAAAAGCAAAATTGTAATTTAATTCACTTTAATTATTTTTAAGGTTGCCACCTCTGTAAACCAAATAACAAAAAGCCTCAAAAATGTGCAATGTAATTCACCAACTAATTAAAAAATGTTACATAACATTATATTAAAAATATTTCAAAAACAAACAAAAATGGTCTCATTTGTTTTTGGAAAGTGTTTGTGCATTAAACATCAAATTGACATTATTTATATATATTTCTGAATGGAGCACATTCTACGTGATAAACTCTAAGCACATTTTAACTGTCAATTTATTAACAGATCTGATAGTGACACTATTGTTTCTTTCTTCTATGACGCTGGAAACAGAATAGCGAAAGACACATAAGTGGGTTTCCTCAGTTTGTCTAACTCCAAAATCTATCAAAATAAATGTAAATATATGAGAAAGTCATGAATAAACACAACAATTATATTCAATAAAACATACGTATTTAAAGGTTTTCCGTAAATTTTCACAAAACCTGTATTCCGTTTTAATAACAAGACTAGAGCACATTGATTTATCAATCATCAGCTATTGGATTTATGAAACAGTCCAAAGTGTGAGCCAGCCTCAAAAATGAATGTGAAATTGACTAAAACAAATGTGAAATTGATTAAAAAGAATGCGAAATTGACTAAAATCAATGCGAAATTGATTAAAATCAACGTGAAATTGACTAAAATGAATGTGAAATTGACTAAAATGGAGGTGAAATTGACTAAAATGAATGTGAAATTGACTCAAATGTATGTGAAATTGACTAAAATGAATGTGAAATTGACAAAAATGAATGTGAAATTGACTCAAATGTATGTGAAATTGACTAAAATGATGTGAAATTGACAAAAATGTATGTGAAATTGACTAAATGAATGTGAAATTGACTAAATTGGAGATAAAATTAACTGAAATAAATGTGTGAAACTGACCAAAATGTATATGAAATTGACTAAAATTAATGTGAAACTGACTAAAATGAACGTTAAAATGACTCAAATGAATGTGAAATCGACTAAAATGTATGTGAAACTGACCAAAATGTATGTGAAATTGACCAAAATGAATGTGAAATTGACTAAAATGGAGATAAAAACTAAAATGAATGTGAAATTGACCAAAATGTATGTGTAATTGACTCAAATGAATCTGAAACTGACTAAAATGTATGTGAAATAGACTAAAATGGAGATGAAATTGACAAAAATGTATGTGAAATTGACAAAAATGGAGGTGTAACTGACTAAAACAAAGGTCAAATGGATTAAAATGGAGGTGAAATAACTAAAATGAATGTGAAATTGATTAAAATGGAGGTGAAATAGACTAAAATGGAGTAAAATGAATGTGAAAATGACTAAAATGAATGAAATTGAATGAAATGATTGTGAAATTGACTAAAATGGAGATGAAATTGAATCAAATGTATGTAAAATTGACTAAAATGGAGGTGAAACTGACTAAAATGGCGGTGAAATTGACTAAAATGAGAAACTGAGTAAAGATTACAAAATAAAATTTAGTCAAAGGTCACATATTGTTTTTTATTATTTTTTTTTTTTTAAATTTTATTACTAATCCACCAATGTATATTTTGCCAAATAGAGAAATTTTATTTTATTTTATTATTTCAAATGCAACTTGGGAATCTAACATTTAAAATCTATAATGAAAACAAAACAAAAATGTTTGTCATAAATGTACTCTATGTTATAAGGAAACCCAGTGTGCTAATAATTTTGAAGGCAGCAACAGATCTTTTATGTATTATAAAATTTCAAACAGACCGAACACAATAGCCTTTGATTCCCAGTGCAGGAGCACTGCAAAGAATGGAATTCTTAAAACACAACCATGTGAATGAATACAATGTCATTATTAAAGGACTGTATACAAACAAATGTTTCTGATCATAACACAAGCAGGAAAAATAGAATAATTTTAAAATCTATAAACTTTTTGAAGGACCAAGTAATTAAACACCTAGTTGTTGAAATTCGTCGTTAGAAGTGCTTGATAATTACAATCTTCTGAAAAAAAAATACACTAGAGGTAAAACAGAAAACACCAGTTTTTTTTATTTATCCGTGACATTAAAGGCTATGCCATTGTATGTGATATGTTTACAGTAATAAACCAAGCCGCAAAGGAAAACAGATTAAACGGTTAAAGTCATCCACACGACCAAACATGTATAACAAAAGCTGTATGAAACGAATATTACGATTTTACGAAAAAATGTTTCTTTTTCTTTAAAACGACAGATGAATGTTTCCCACTGAAGCGTACTGAGTAAGAGTGCAAGGTTTGAAAACAGCTCTTATCACTGAAGAGTTAATTATATACACATCTAGGGATTAGGCAGATGGATCGACCAACAGCTGAATGTGACATTTTTAAAAACTATTTTTTATCACTAAATTTACTGCAAAAATTATTTTTAAAAACTGCTTTTTTTTTGTAATGAATGTCTATTTTGTAAAATAAGATGCAAAAACATCCCCGCATGTGCACATTTCATAATAATTTCTTTCAAACTACGTCAACAATCAAACTTCAGATCAACTTTTCTTTATATTTATTCTCCAGCCTTGTACAACATTTTATTCTTTCTTGAACAGTAACTTATGGTTCCCATTGTTCAAACTAAACAATATTGTGTTTTTTTCTCACATTAAACAGAACAAGGGAGCAAACTCTTAACAACCTGTTTCATTTGCAATGACTTTCTTCACAACATATTGCATATTTCAAAGATTGTTTGTACTTATTTATATGCAGACCAGAAAATATTTATTTTTGTTTGTTTTTGGGTGAAATGGCTTTTAAAAACACCAAGAAATCAAATATATTATGTGAAGTTTTGATGGTAATGAACATTTATGACGGCACCATCTATGATGGTCACTGTAGAATTACACATACACATACCACCATCTTGCTTGTGCTATCCATGGGGACATATTTGTTTTCAAACACACATGATAAACAGTAAATAGCAATGAATCGCTATATATATACATACACGGGAGCTTAGCGTGACCTGGACCTGGGTGAGGTGGGTGGGTGGGTTCAATATGAACCATGTGGACCCTTTTTCTATTTTGTTTTTAATGATAATAATAATTAATATTATTCTTTATTTATTTATTATTATTATATATATAAATCATAATATATACATATATCTATGTTTTAGTTCAGAAGAGAAAGGGTGTGTGTGTTCATTTGAAGCCACCGGAACCCCCTAGCATACGCCCATGATACACAGGTGTATGGGTTGGAGTGGGATGTAGCTTAAACGGTAGCGTGTCCGTCTGTGAAGCTGTCAGTCGTCGAATTGATCCTTCTCAGTGGATCCATTTGCAATTTTAGGCTATTTACCGTTCCAACCAGTGGTCTACAACTGGTTCACCAAAGGCCATGGTATGTGCTGTCCTGTCTGTGGGACAGTGCATACAAAAGATCCCTTGTTGCTTATCAGAAAGAGTAGCCTATGTGGCGACAGTGGGTTTCCTCAAAAAATGTCTGAATGACCATATGATTGACGTCCAATAGCTGACGATAAGATAAAAAAATCAATGTGCTCTAGAGGCATCATTAAATAAAACAAACTTTACCTTTATTTTTAGGAGTATGGGTTCCCATTTTGGGGGAGGTCAACTTTTGCCCAAATCAAATTGTGGTTGTATGTATGTGTGTACGTGTGTGTGTTTGTTTTTTGTTTGTTTGTGTGTGTGTGTGTGTGTGTGCGAGTGTGTACGTGTGCATGTGCGAGTGTGTCTGTGTGTGTGTTTATGTGTGTGTGTTTGTGTGTATATATGTAAAAATATAAAATCAAAGTCATACCTCACTGGTACTGGTTCGATCTCCTGTGCCGAATCTCTTGGTGAGGACCCCTGTCGTGTAATAGGTGTCAGTAAATTCACTGAAGTGCTGCACCGTGATGGAGTAACGCACCTCCCTCTCTTTGCGCATCGAGAACGTGTAGCGCTCGCTCTGTTTGAAACTCAGTACTGGGTCGGTAGGCTTTAGTCGCTGCAAACAAAATGAAACAATTCAATACCAATTCACTCAGGTTAAAACAATGATGTCTAACTATTCAGAATCCTTGGAAACCACCTGAAAAGAAGAAAAAAAAAGTTTGTTTAATGACACCCCAGGTTCGGTGCAGGATTTCTGAAAGAGTGGGAGGTCTAAACGTGAATTTCAGAAAAGGGGGGTCCAAATGTAGATTTCTGAAAAGGAGGTAGGGTCCAAAAGTGATGAGTGAATAGAAATAGGTTAATTATTTTTAAATTTTCACATCCTTCCATTCATAAAATGGTAAAAAAAATATAGGAGAAAAGAGGGAGGGGGATCCTGACCCCCTGGATCCACTATTTTCCCAGCACATTGGTTAATCAGCAGCTATTAAGGGGAAAACATACAATATTTCTCACTCATGGTCTTCAGAATCTGCAACATATTTTTTGTTTGGGGTTTCCTTTTTTTTGCTTTTATTTTTTAACAATACCACTTGAGCACATTGATTTATTAATCATTGGCTGTTGTATGTCAAACATTTGATTATTTTAACATGTAGTCAGTATAAGCCAGCCTCCGATGGGTTTTGAACCAGTGTCTTCAGCTTGTGAGTCTGATGTCTTCTGTCACATGTGTACTCTTTCTGATTTGCAGTAAGGAATCTTCTATATGTGCTTTCCCACAGACAGGACAGCACATACTATGGTAATTGCTACACCAGTTGTGGACCACTAGCTGGAAAAAGAAATAACCCAATGGCTCTGTTGAAGGGGATTGATCTGGAGACTCACTGCACCTCAGGAAGATTCCCTACCACTGAGCTATAACCAGGTCAATATTTTAAGATCTTATTATTGCTATTTAAAATAAAATATTTGTTTACTGACTCTCAGAACAAAAGGTTAAACATTCTTATTAATATTTTGTGCTCATGGGAGGGGTCATTCAACAAAATGATTAGTTTTTTTAAATTTTCTCCTAACAAAGTAAGACAATAATTCAGTTCTGAATAACTTTTAAATTATGTTATAAATATCTAGCAGCATTTAAAAATAAGACAACTTTTAAAGAACGGTAATTTATTTAATTTCTGTATTTTATAAATTTATTACATTTACTGCAAACAGACAGGATGTAACAACATTTTACTAGAATTACAGACTTCACATCAATGAGCTTGACATTGGTTTAATTTGTTACTGGGATGGAGCAGTTAGAAGGATAACAATCAAAGTTAGCTACCTGCATGTAGAAAGCAAATTTTCCGTTCGATTCCTGTTTGACAGCCTTCAGTTCAAAGTGGAATCCATGTATGGAGATTACCTCAGAGTGGTAATGTGGCTCCTGAAAGAAAATTAACAAATTACAGAACAGGCCTACACAAATTGCACAAACGATCGTTTCGTTCGTGCATCAGTTATGCAAATTTATTTCGCATAACCGATTTACTGTTCATGTAAAATTTGCTAAATAAAATTTCTATATCATCTTTTCTCGGAGTACAAACAACTTGTCTGATTTCCGACATGTATAGTTATAATTACATGCAACAAATTACAAATACCAGTCAAGTTAGAATACTTATGTTGAAAAACTGTGTAATGTACATGTATTCTCATTGGTCGTTAGATGTCACCAAAGTGAATTCCTTCAAAATGCAACCAATCAGAAATTGCGATGCTTCCATTAATAAATGTTAGTCGGAAATCTTCAGCAGATTACGGAGAAAGATCAATTATCACATGTGTGAGGTTTTTCCAATGACTGTTATGCAAATCAAAATAGGTTTTGCAAATATTTTTTGCATAACCTATTTTCCAGTTATGCAGATTGATTTATTAATCATTGGCTATTGGATGTTAAACATTTGGTTATTTTGACACAGTCAAGTGTGAGCCAGCCTCCAACGGGTTTTGAACCACTGTCATCAGCTTGAGAGTGTGACTTTCTGCCACTGGACCACCGAGGATCACTTTTGGCACATACTTGTTGGTGGGTGTTAAATAAGCAAAGGGTATGTACTCACCTTTTTATTGCATAGGAGAATCAGGGGGACCCAATTAATCCTCTGGCCACAATTGTTTTTTCCCATTATAATATTTTAGTATATTTTTTGTCTACAAATTTATTGTTTTAAATAAAAATGTGAAAAAACTTGAGTTAAAGGAGCTGTTTTGGGGTGTTTTTTCATAAATTTTTTTATATTTCTTAATAAAATTGTGTAAATTTCAAGTTAAAAGTGCTACACTTACCTCATCTACAATGAATCCTTGTCTGACAGCGGCTGAATGAAAGTGTGTCCTCATGGCCGTCATGTCCCCTCCACCCTGTAACTGTAAACAAAATAACTCATAAATACATAACAGTGCACAGTTGAAGACTGTTTTTACATACTTGTCAGTTTTTGTTTAATGACACTGCATTGATATATTAATCATCAGCTACTAGATGTCAAACATTTGGTAATTTCCACACTTATAAAATTATATTTAAATTATTAAATAAATAATATAAATTCTAATATAAATTATATATATATATTTTTTTTATAGTCCTTTGGAGCCAACCCAACTTCTGATGGGCTTTGAATCTTTGTCTTCAGCTTTAGAGTCACAATTGTATTATATGGTGGCCTAGTCACCCACAGTGAGCAAAAACATTGTCAGACAAGTCAAAACTGTACCTTGAGACCCCAAATTTTGTCAAAATATACAAAATTTAATGTTTGTTAAACAACCAGAAAATTACTTTCATAACTATTCAGTTTTGGTATTTATAAGTAGCCAAAACAATAGGCATCTTCTGGGAAACTATGGAGACCACCATTCTATTAAAATGAAAAGCTTTAGGAACAGCTTTTGACCATCATATACAAATCTGCATGTATTGTGATCAAACTGAAACATGCGCTCTCTCCAACTTGTTTTGCTATTGGTTGTATAATAATAATCTGATAAAAATAAAAGTGGAAACACAGTTTTTAAAGGGCAATGTACATGTAAGTGTAATAATTTTCTATAAAATTCATTCAACTCAAAAATTACACAAGCATGTCAAGGTTTTGGTGTTACTCACCTGAATGCCTAGGCACAAAAAATCACAACATAGCTTTTTAATCATTATTATACAACTGTAAGGATATCACCTGATCACATGAGATATTGTTCTATACATGTATTATAATAAACAAACCCAAGCAATTAACAAAATGTCCATGGCAAAATAAATGCTGTGGAGCAATAGCGACCATGACATTTTCCTTGGCAATAGTTTATTTTTAATAATAAGAAAGAATACACCTTGAATAAGAATTAGTCCGCAGTAAAAAAAAAAGGTCATGTGCCAAATGAAAATCTTTGTGGCAATCTCCATGGCATTGCTGGTTACCAAAGGCAATTTAACTTTTTACTGTATTAAAGTACAAATATCTGCCATATTGGATTTGAACTAATTTTCTCACTTTCCGATTGGTTGATTTTGATAGATTTTTAATATGTTATTGTATACACCTCAACAAACCCCAAAACACCAAATTTTTGGGGGTGGGGTTAGGTGTGTTTTTCCCCCTTATATTGACCTGACTAGATTGATTAATATAGAACGTCTACTTACAGCATGGTAATGTGTTGACAAAAGATCCACCAGCCAGCTTTGTGGCAGAATGTTCATCAGTTTCATGTCTTGTATGTTACTCGCTGAAATATTAAAATTAAAAATCTGATATAGAAAAGTGAAAGTTCATCAGTTTCATGTCTTGTATGTTACTCAACTTCCGTTCCAATTAGTGATCCACAACTAGTTCATCAAAGGCTGTGGTATATGCTGTCCTGTCTGTGGAACAGTGCATATAAAAAAAACCTTGCTGCTTATCGAAAAGAGTAGCCAATATGGCGGCAGCCGGTTTCATCTAAAACATATGTCAGAATGACCAAGTGACTGACGTCCAATAGCCGATGATAAGATAATAATCAATGTGGTCAGGAGGCGTCGTTAAATAAAACAAACAAACTTTTTATGTTACTCACTGTAATATTAAAATTTAAAAATCTGATATAGAAAACTGAATTTTCATCAGTTGCATATCTTACTTGTAACTCAGTACAATATTAAAATAACAAGATTAATAGTTTGCTTTGAGGTCATTCACAATTATCAGTCATGACATTGATTAAAATTTAATATCCCATGGACTCATTTTTGTACAAGACATCTTTAAAGACCATTATTAAGTTAATTTTCTCAACTAATTTTGGCACTTTTGAGATATTTACTTTTCTGAAATCTGCAGATTCTGCTCTTTAGTTTGATACTTAAATGATGTTTCTACTCAAAAAATGTGGAAGTTATGAGCTTTTGCAAAATGAATGTGGGGTGACGGACATTTTGAGAAAATCAAGTTTGAAGTTTTTATTGTTCATGGAGTAGATGCAGGGTAGGGCGATTAAAATGCATTTTAAACGTAATTATTCAACTTTTTAGAGCAAATGTGTTGCAAACATGCCAAAGTGTAATGCTTAAAGACTTCAATTTTTGCCTAAAACTAAAAACACCCAGACAGACTCCCTGCTGGTTATTTTTGCTGCAATTCAGACTAAAATGGTGAGAACAGGACATATATGCACTTTAGGCATGACATCACCATTGACCTTGACATAGCTAGGTGTAGCAGCTTAATATAGTCCGTTAAGAAAGAGATCTGTTTTAAGTAATTAATATAAACTACAGCAATACAGCTGAACATTTTCTTTTACAAGTGAAACATTCAAATTGGCTGTATGTTGATCTGCTGACCCAGTCTTTGTACCATTATGAAACTGGATCCATTGAGTATGTGCATGTTATGACTTGTGGATGTGCACAAAAAAGTGATGTCACGTGAGGTGTAGGCTTAAAGTTACATAGCTAAAAATATTATTGGTCAACATATAAATATTTTGTAGCTGATGATTGCCAACTAACTATATTTTTTTTAAATGCTACTCCTATGCCTCTTCTAATATTGTGAGAAATTCTACAATGTGTTATGACATAGAAATAACATTGGAATCCACACAAAAATCTATAGTAGTGTGCAACCTTTATAGAATACTTACTATCCAAAATACCCTGAAACCTGATCGCAGCAAATAGCGGCTGGAATATCTGTCCCTCATCTTTCTCCACAAATGACGATGTCTTTGAAAGGCTGAAATGAAAGTACATTTCATTTATTAACCCTTTAAACCTAAGCAAAAAAATAATAAAATCACCCCCACATCCGCGAACTATCTCACGTTCAAAATTCCCAAATAATTAATTTCCGATATCGGAATAACTGCTATCGCTTACAACAGGCTGATCACCTATTTCATTGTCTGTTTCAATTTCAAAGTCATATTTATTTTTTTGAAAACAACAAGAGGAAAAAGACGAAAATTTATTTCTAAATTGACATTTGAAACTTCCACTACTAGCCACGCTATTAGACGATTTCCGATTGGTTAGAAAGAACCGGAAACATCATCATATCTTTACCAAAGTTTGTTTATAAGCAAGACCATGTGAAGCCAGAAAAGTGGCTTCTTGGGTATACACGTCATGATGTCAAGCCAGTAAACCAGCTCATCGGGTTCATAGGGTTAACTTTTATGTCATACATTTATAACATTGAACAGATGATGTATATAAACAGCTTGGCTGTAATGAAACTAAAATAGCAAAGTTGCATGCTTTAATTCAGCACACATAAATAAAGATTACAAAAGTGTGTATATTTAGTATATTTAATATTTTAATTAGTACATGTATAATGATTACATATGTATAGTCAAACTGTTTAAATATGGAGCACACACTGACCAATCTATGTGGCATTTAAGTATAGATTGATTTTATTTACAAGTTAATTATATGTAAAATGGGATTTAAATGGACTATAAAAACAGTTTATTCAGTGGCTGTTATATGTCAGATATATGGTGTTTTGCAATTTCAAAGTTTTATCCACTACTGCCACATAGGCTACTCTTTCCAACTAGCAGCAAGGGATCTTTTAAAGATGCTTTCCCACAGAGTCCTAACAGCACATACCACAGACTTTGATAAACCAACTGTGGACAACGGGTCAGTGTAGTGACGCATCTACTAAGTCTTACAGAACATTCACTCTGGGTTGGAGCAGGGCTGAATTTAGACCTTCGGGGGCCCAGGACACTTCAAGTTTGGTGGCCTCTCAACATAGAAATTAAATTACATGATAAATAAAAAAATTAACTAAAATGATTGAATAGAACTAATTTTATAATTATTACATTTTTATAAAGGAAGCCCTCAGTCTGGGAGGGCCCTCTTGCAGGGAGGCTCGGAGCAGTTGCCCCCTTTGCCCCTATATAACTCCAGCCCTGTTTTGAAGCCAGTATTTAGATAAAAAATCCCATGCCAGCTGAGATTCGATCCCTGTACCTACAAGCAACGAGTCTGACAGCATAACTATCATACCACTGAGACCATTTTCTTTTTTTATCTCTTTAATGGCAGAAATGTTTTTCACAGACATTTTGACCAGTGACATTGTATGTGCATACCTGTTGAAGAAAGCCAGGAGGGAACTGTGTGAAGGAACCAGTTGTATATCTGGATTCAGCTGGAGGAACGTCCATAACGCCAGAGTTTTGTACACACTGTACTCGTTGTATACAAATAACCTGAATAATATCATATTTTATAATTATATACGTTGTATTTTTATGTGTATACAAATAACGAAGGATATTAAACAAATTTATGTCTAGAGTTAAATAATTTTTCTCTGTCATGAGGTCTAGTGAATGAAAATGGAAAATTATTTCACAAGGGACATAATTTTGATAGTAAATGTAACTAGCTTGAAATTCTATTTATTACCCCAGATAATTTTAATAGTTCTATTTTTTAAACTTTTTAATTGTGGATCTGTTTGGAGAAATGCTATCCTATAATGTTTTGGATGATGTTACATTGTACATTTTTTAGTTTTAGTGATGTCATTTGCACTTTTACAAAATTATAATGACATTATACTTACTACAGGCAACAGTATTGGTCATAACGGCCAGAGCAACCCAATGAAATGCATTGTTAAACCAATGTATAATATTTCTCACTGAGAAAATATGAAAAATATTTCCCAGTTATGAGTTCCCACTGGTGTCACATTATATTTTATAAATATATACACTGTATTTTTGTGAGTATACAAATAACCTGAGTTATGAGTTCCCATTGGGGTTACAATATCATCATATTTTATAATTACATGTATATACACTGTATTTTTGTTAGTATACAAATAACCTGAATAATATTATCATTATATTTTTATAATTACATACACTATATTTTTTATGTGTATACAAATAAATAAGAAGCAATTATTAATAATTTTTATACATCAAGTTTGAAAGATGTAGGACAGGACGTGATCTATTTAATGGATGGATAGTTTCAGATGCAGTGGACTATGAAAATAGATAATCATTGGCATAGCTAGGATTTTATAATGGTGGGAGGGGGGGAGCACCTACAAATTTTATACTTAGGGGGTCCAACTAAACTATGAGTATGTTAATTCTATGAGAAGCAAATATAAAAGGTTATAGGGGGAAAAGGTGTGATTGGATGTGGGTCATAGCCCCTGCATCCTTTGGCTAAAACATTGGTCACTGTAATATAAAGATTAAGTGTAATTCATTAGCACACATTTCTGGACCAAAAACAGATGTGTGTGGACAGTTTCCACATCCTACATTCACTTATGTGCAGGTTTTTCCATATCAATTTTTCCTTTTACTTGGTAGAAAATGAATGCATTTTCTGCACTGTGAATTCCATGCATGTATGGAAATACAGGACAAATCATTACCTGGAGCAATTTGAAAAGTTTGATACAAGCAGGTGTAATATAACTGTTACAAGCTATCCAATATACAACATGCTGCACATCTACAAGTATCCAAGTCTGATACAAGCAGGTGT
>JAULBS010122353.1:0-14055 GCA_032355785.1 Symmetromphalus regularis | reverse complement strand
AATTAATTAGTTATCCAGATATCAATATTTATTCAATATACCGGTAATATGAAAAGGCAGCCATTTTTAAATATGGCGGCCAAACGTGAAATTTTTGGGGAAAATGTACATGTATGTCAGTTTTCATCACGTGCATGACAGAAATGAATCCAGGTCATAAAAACAGCTTTCCTTTTAATAAATCTTGGTTTCTGGGGTTCAAGAGTGTAAATGTCAATACATTTTTGTACACAATGCCATTATATTACAAAAAATCTGTTATACTTTAAAAAAAACCCAGAGATTTTGAAATGCAGTAATGAAATGATTTATAGATTATTTCAATACCTATGCAATGTAGTTTAAAAAATTAAAATAGCTCCTCTGGTTATTGAAATTTTGACAATTATTTAAAATAATACAAAATGGCGGCAATGTTTAAAGATGGCGGACAAACGGTAAATTTTGGGAAGAGACTCCTATGCCAGTTTTCATCACAGGCATGTCAGTAAATAATTCAGGTCATAAAAACAGCTTTCCCTTTAATAAATCCTGGGTTCTGGGGTTCAAGAGTGTAAAAACTTAAAAAACTATCAGAGATTTTGAAATTGTGTAATGAAATGATTTATAGATTATTTCAGTATCTATGCAATGCAGTTTAAAAAATAAAAATTGCTCCACTGGTTATCGAGATTCTGACAATCATTCAAAATACTGCAAAATGGCGGCCAATTTTTAAAGATTGCCACCAAACGACAGGTGTAAAAAAAAAAAAAACTCCCAGGCTAATTTTCATCACAGGGACGTGAGTAATGAATTTCAATCATAAAAAAAGGTCCCCTCTAAAAAATGCACGGGCCCTGGTATTATGACTGGACTATTTAAGTGAATGTAAACGATATAAAATTATCTCCTTTGTATAGTAAAATGTGCTTGTGGTGAAGCGGTTGGTGTATGAATATTTAAATATAAATTTGTGAACAGGCGCCATTTTATGAAGGGGGATTTCCGATTACGGTGTTGAAATTACAGTTATAAAACTTTAAGTGTAAAAATTTCAAGTGATGACAGATTTTACATCGACAAAGTGTGTTAAATGTTACCAGGGATAGATGAAACCAGTTTGTTGCATTTTTCTGTTGTATTCACTGGCTTTGTAATTATGAAAGTAGGCAAATGTGTCGACAGTTACGATATTTGTGAGATTAAATGGCACCAAACTTGTGTTTCGTTATAGGGGAAACAAATTTTTTTTCTAAATTAAAATCTCCAAACAAATTAGTAGGCACGCCTGTCATTTTGACGTCAATATTTGATGTTTAAAAATAGAAACTTAGGGGAATTCCTTGGTGATACCGTTGTTGACATAATTCATAAAGTAGTTTCGGTTATAGTCTGAAATAGTGCAAAACTGAGGTTCATGCGTCTATGAACATTGTTTTTTTAAGTCACATGATGTCATTTGGACCAATCCAAGTATTTATAACAAATGTGTATTTACAAAATGGCATTATATAAAAATGCTTTGCTGCTGTCCTCTACGTTTAACATTATGGTGACAATGCAGATCCATGCTCAATCAACAGTTGTCCATGCATTATTTTTTGTTTGCTTAGACAGATTGGCGTCTGAGTTGTGTGACCATAATAGCGTGTTTGAATTTCAATTTGAAAGTCGGAGAGCACCTGTGGTCGAGAGGTAGAACGTCGGACTTTCAGGCTGATGACAGTGGTTCAAAGCCAGTTGGAGGCTGGCTCACACTTGACTATAACAAAAAGTTTGACATCCAATAGCCGATGATTAATAAATCAATGTGCTCTAGTGGTGTCGTTAAACAAAACAAACCAAAACAATACAATTTAAAAAAATAAAAAAATCTCATGTTATCTCAAAAGCGCATGCTATATCACCATTTTGACTGACTTCCGCATTAAAATCATAATCTTCTTCAAAATCTCCTGTCCATATAGAGAACTTCAGATAGGATCTTTGTGGAACTGGTTTACACCGATCACGTGCACATAAAGACCTCTATTTTTGACTAAGATGGTAAAATTGTTATTCCAGTTTGACTCAGGGAGTATTATTAATCATACTGTAATTCCCGTTAAATTAACTGACCAACTTGTTTAATACGGAAATCCAATGAGAATGCAAGGTCATTACTGACATTTATGTTTCCGGTAATGTTAGCCAATCTCGTAAAGATTCAAATCAGCGCTTTATCTTCACGTGCCATTAAAATATCACTTTTACGTTCACCTAATCGGCAGCCCGTTTGCTGATATCCTTACGATTAATGTCACGTGCATTTAACTTGATGTTTTTTTTCTCTTAGCTGAGATAATAATTATATTAAATATGCATCGTTATTATTAATATACTAAATGTAGAAACGCAGCCTTCTACGCTAAACTAGCTAAGCCTCAGTTGTATGCCGTCTTTTACCAGTACTCAGAAGAAAAAAACATCGTAAACACTTACACCATTTAAAATATTTTGGAGTTAATACCATACATATAGATAAAAACAGATAATATCGTTTGTCTCATAGCATAATTGCCTAACTCATTTTTAAGCTTTTGAGAAGAAAGGAAAAAAACACTTTCTTTATCACACATGAAATAACTTTTTAATGATATTCTAATGGTAACTCCTAACATATATGTAAACAAATTTGCTAAAACAATTTAATGTAACAATTATTGCATAACATATATAAATATATATATTTATATCTTAAGAGAATGGGTCAAACAGATGATTTAGGCAGATAATTATTATGGGCTGTAACGAGCATTCTTATTGACTGTACATATGAGATAGGCAGGTAGAAGCCGTTGTATTAGGGACCTCAATTATGTAGATATCTCATTTTGGGCAAAATGCGAGTTAAGCACTTATGCTATACGATATGGTATACATAACAACCTGTTATATTCTGACGTTCCTCGACCACTGTATGTGTAAAATCCGTGATGGTCTGCACTCGAATTAGAATTGTGCACAGAAATGGACTCATGTTTAGAAATTGATAAAAGTCTCGACTTAGGCTTCCACCAAGTTAAACGATTTCATGCGAACTCCATATACATTTTATGTATATAAATGTTGAGATTTTTGTTTGGTATTTTCTACGGTGGCTAATTCCACCCAAGCAGAATCACTGCTTTTTAGTACAATACTAACACTGTGTTATAACACCCAGTTACTGCCCTATTGGACATTATAACTGTGTAATAGGCGTTATTATGCACTAATAGGGCGTTATGCAGTAACGGCGTTATTATGCAGTAATAGGCGTTATTATGCAGTAATAGGGCGTTATTATGCAGAAATAGGCGTTATAATGCAGTAATATGCGTTATTATGCAGTAATAGGGGGTTATTATGCAGTAACGGCGTTATAATGCAGTAATAGGCGTTATTACGCAGTAATAGGGCGTTATTATGCAGAAATAGGCGTTATTATTCAGTAATAGGGCGTTATTATGCAGTGATAGGGAGTTATAAGGCAGTAATATGCGTTATTATGCAGTAATAGGGCGTTATAATGCAGTAATATGCGTTATTATGCAGTAATAGGGCGTTATTATGCAGTGATAGGGAGTTATAAGGCAATATCACTGCATCACAACGTCGTACATTGGCTAAAATCTGCTACCATACAAAATCAGCCATCGTACTTTTCAAAACTTTTATAAGCATGGGGCATGGAATTCGAGAAAGTGAAGAAAGTGAAGCATGCCCTGCCCGCCAATTGTAGCCGAAAGCTCTTTTGTGGTGGAGAATGATACAATTATTTTAAGAAGTTCATACATTATGGTGAATCTGTATAAGATTTTTAACAATGGTATTAAGCTTTGTCCTATAAGAGTATGCTTTAAATATGGTTTGTTCCGAATTCTGAACTCAAGAATATCTGGAACCAGATTTATAGAGAAGTGTGCGCCAGCCGGAATCTTGCAGATGAGTACGTGTCCATTTTCCTTTTCCAAAATATTTTCTTCTAGTTTTAAGAATTAGGCATGTTTTTACACAGAAGTCCGCTTAATGATAGGTTTGTTATCATGGTCAGGGACGTACCTCGCCATTTTTGATATGAATTCCAAATTTACAGTTGAGTACCGAAGGTGTGAGCTTTGTAGGGGGATCTGGAGTGAACTCTGGCGACTTTGAGAACCAATTTTACAACTATAAATAAACTTGGAAATCGCCAGTTTTAATGCGGCAATTTGTCAAATGTCTGAACTATAGATAGCATCAGTGCATCGTCTGAGTTAAATTTCACTTTAAAGTATCTTTAGCTCGGTCCGGGTATGAAAAGGAGTACATCTAAATATTTTCCTCAATATTTGTTTTTTTTTGAACAAATGATGTTAACGCCTCTGTGTTCTTGCGTATAGATTTGGTTTCTCTTTTAAATTATGTTTAATTTTTGGTAAAACAAAAGCAAGAAAAAAAGAGGAAAATACTACCAATGTTAAGTGCGCTCAGATGGTAAAATAAAGTTGCGTGTATCACATCAACAGCTACTATTATATAGTGAAGGGTAACGAAGTAGTTTGTTTAATACGACGGCCGCGATGTCATTATCTTTTGTCGCCATCAGTTTTGAGCAACATCTTACAAACAAAAACGTCATCAACGTGGTCGGAATGTGTAAAGCTTGAACTTGATGAGAAATAGTTTCCCGTAATAAAGCTAATTTCCTGGCTAATATATGAGGCCAAGCTAGTTCTTCTTCATACAAGCGCATACACATCATTCACATTGTCTCGATACAAACATAACTTGGTATGTTGTGACGTGAACAACGTCATCTTTGCAGCGGGGGCGGGGTGGGGGGTCCCATATAACACTAAAAAGTAAAGTTTGTTTTATTTAAATGCGGCATTTAGAGCACATTGATTTTTATCTTATCATCGCTATTGGACGTCAATCATATGGGCATTTTCACATATTTATTTAGAAGAAACCCGCACATTGTTTATGCAGCAGTTATTACATGTAGGTGTCTGACATGGGATTCTGTGACTCGTGGTCTTTTAGAGGGAACTCTTTCCGATAAGCACCAAGGGTTCTTTTATATGTACCGTTCCACAGACAGGGCATCACATACTATGGCCTTTGGTGAACCAGTTCTGGACCACTGGATGGAAGGGAAAATTGCCCAAACTGGATATGGGTCAACTGAGACTCCATATAACACACTGCGAGCTTTAAGATACCGTCTTAGTTGCAAGACATTGTACAATCGAGCGTAATGCTATTAATTATTAAAATAAAACTATTTAACAGAATTCAGTTTTACAGGATGAATGCAGAAAACTTACCTCGTCCTTGGTAATTGTTTGAAAAGTGAAGGTTGTTTACTATCTCGGGATAAGTTGAAGAGATTTTTCTCCAAAATCGCCAAGTCCAAATGATGTCAAATTTAGAAGAAAGACAAAAACTGTTATTCAGTTGCTGGTGCATGGATGAGGCAAAACACAGAACGCCATTTGCATGGCAGTGGTGTATAAATTATAAGTGTACTAATGAGTAACAATATATAAAGAATATATTATATATTACTTTTATCCAAATGATGGATTTTTATATTATGGACTCACGAACTGATCATATATTTCTATACAATGGTTCTCACCAGTACCTGTACATACTATTATTCTGATAAAATACATTGTTCCATCATTCTAGTGAACTTGATCGACTTGATAATTCTCATCAGTGCATATACATACTATTATTCCGATAAAATAAACGTTTCCATCATTCTCGTGAACTTGATCGACTTGATAATTAAAGCTGTGACATCTAAGGATTACCCTTTGGGAACACCTGGTAGAATCATTTTTAAAGTCATTCCCGTGTTGAAGCCCTTAAGAATCTGCTTATAATACTTCAAGTTATGGCTTCTGTAGATATACGGTTTTGAACATAAAGTTAGTTTTTTTTCTGATTTGTAAATATAAGATATTTACTAATACAATCCATGAAATTAAGAAAATGTCCACGGCAAAATAAATGCTGTTGAGAAATAGTGTCCACGGTATTTTCCACGGCAATATTAGCATTGAAACGTTTCCAAATCTGAGTGTGCTAAAAAAAAAAATACATTTGAAAAAAAAAAAAAATTCGCGGCAAAAAAAGTGCTGCGGAGAATGAATAACTCCCCGACAATCTCCACGGCATTGCTGAATGCCGGGGGCAATTTCAGGAGTTGCGAATATCCGTTAAGATGGTAAACCACAATACAAACTAAACAAAGCTGTACATCATTTGTGTTGAAGAGCTTACCACTGTTCGCTCAATCACCATGCCCGGTAAAACTGAATGTCTGTTTAACTGCACATCGTTAATAACTGCGAATAAAGCTATATTTCCAGTGCTACCTTTACGTGATAATTTACACCAACAAGCCTTTTTAGCCGTCATGTAAAAGCACTAACGCCAGGTCAGTAAACAATTTCATTAAAGTTATCCTGCGCGGGAACCAGGTCTGTCTTTCATCATCGTGTGCTTCTTTAATTAAACTTTCCTAAGATTAATTAAGTCTCGTATTTCTAGTTTTTATAATGTTTGTCTTCAAAAGAAAGAAGAATGAAATGCATTATGTTCTGATATTCACGCGTGTGTGAAAAATGTAAGATAATAACTAATATTGCAATTACCAATTAGCAATCTTCTACCAAAACAACCCTTGTAGAACGGCTAAGATTAGATTTTGGCTAGAATCGTGCACTTTTTCAGGAAAGTATGAAACTTCCCATAGTGGTACTATGATACCTAAGCATCATTTAAAAAACAGACCCCCAAAATTACGCCCCTTTATTGCTGCAAGTTTGAAATCCAACATGGCGGCCATCCCACATAATTTCTGATTACTGCATAATATTCCCTGATATTGAAAACATGGGTAAAGATGCTTGATATGCAGTTCTAGGTGCTGTAGTTATGAATAAATTGCCTAAAATGGAATATTTGGGCGGCCATATTTGATTTCAAGATGGCAGCTACCAGTTTGCGCTATTTTGGGGATGCATTTTTTTAAATGATCCTTAGGTATCATAGTACCACTGTAGGAAGTGTCATGCTTTCCTGAAAAAGTGCACAATTATTATTCTTAGCCGCTCTACTACCATTATAAACTGAACAGAGGATATTGCTAATTCGTTTTGACCATCAAAAGTGCAAACACAATCTTTAGAGACCAATTTCGTTTGATACCATCGTCAACAGGCTTTAGAGACAATCGAGTTTAGAGATTACCATCTTTCAAGACTTTCTCTCTACCGATTCCATTTAGTGAATATAGTCTAAACAGTAACAATCTGAAAATAGTTAATGTTCGTACACCACAATCGTGTTTGAGAATCTCTTGTAGGATACTAGAAATCAGCATCTTTTATCACGTCGATTACCTTTGATATCAGCCTCTTTCAAAACCATGCTTAAAGACAATGTCTTAGAATATATTCTATTTTCAATCAGTTTCTTATCAACAAACATTAGAAAGATCATATCTGGCTTCATGACGAAATTTGGTAATTTGGAAATTCTTAGTTCTTTAGAATAGCATTACTTGCATTTTAAGATTACCTATCAGCAACTTCTGAAGATTTCACTGGTATAGCTGACGACGCTTTAAATCATTAAAACGTTTACTTCCATTTGTTGGTTAGGGGAATGCAGATATCTTGTCTTAGCTGATTAGTACCTGGTGAATTAGTAGGCTTATCTTTAAAATCTTTGTTTCTCTTCTATTTTCAACTTTTCCACCTCGTCGCTTTTTTGACAAATTAAGAGGTTAATTCTGACAGTATATTTGTTCAATAGTCGATCTGCACGAAGATAGACGGGTTCACTTCGCTTACTTATGCTATAAACACCAGCCATGAAACGCAACAAGCTTTGCTATCAGTCTAATTTATTCCATTCATGATCTAATGGCGCATTGTTTTATTCTCAGTTTTCAAAACAGACAGAAGTTGGCGCAGAGTCCGGAGTAACGCCTCGAACTTATTGGTGGCAGATCTCTAAAGATGTTGCCATCACTGGGTTTGAGTGCAGAAAGTCTGTAATAGTTATTGAGTTAATCAGGTGCTGACATCATTCACCTAAAGGAATGACACGTTTTTGAGATTCGGTGTTGATAAACATACCTGCTGTAAAGGAAGCTTTAAAATACAGTATTCATCGAAAACATTCTATTAAAATCCATAACCTACACTGAAAGACTCTGTGTTTATTGCGTTGATCATGGCTTAAAATATATTGAGGATGAACTCCATGTTTAGCTTGTATGTAACAGTTATAATGTACTAAGAAATCATCATATTTTTAAATTCATAAAAATATCATTCATTGCAAATCTTTATATATATTGTGACATCAGAACATTTGTAAGTATCATTCAATATGTTTTTAACTTTATAATGTGCAAAAAATTTGAAATACTAAAATATAATTACAAACTAATATACTGTGCAAATACAACACATGCGCAAAAATGTACGAGTCTCTTATTATATTATAGGCCTAAGGCCTTTATGCTGAAATAAAATTGTCTTGTCAGTTATATTAAAATTACAAATCTTAGTGAGGTATGTAACATTCTTGATATCTAGCTTCTATCTAAACAGGGGCGTTGAATTATTCACCGACAAATTCTGATGTTAACGTTTGAATTTCGTCCAACGCCCGTTAAATGAGATTTAAATTATTGAATAATTATTAGCATAAATGCAAGTTTTACAAAAACAATATCTAAAATATATCTTTCTGCATTCGTTTACTTTTTGTCCATAAACTGTTTCATATTTAAAATAGATTGTTTCCATGCCTGTAAGCATTAATCCCAGTGATTTATTATAATATGATCTTTTGCTTTATCTCTTGGCCCGTGTGTGTCATTTGTCGTGTAATAATGATATAATCTGCTACACTTAATTTCTGTCTCCATTCGTTACATCCCTTCATGTCTGTTCTCTTAGTTAACCTCATAACCACAACCAGTGCATGGGGCAACTACATTAATTATATTTCTTCTCCGTGACCTCTGCAAGTCACGCCAGGTCACGCATTCCACGAGTTATTACTGCGAGTGTAAGAACAAACGTCTGACGGGAAAAACACACAAAGAAGATGGATGAAATAGTTTCCCGTGTTGACAAATATTACAATCTGCTACATCTTTCTAAATGCCGGCAGCTTATTTTTTATCCCTTCTTTCTGAACCGCACACCCCGCCGATCAATCATCAGAAAGCCATATATGCTCTCCTGTTGTATTCATACGCGCGTAAAAGGCTGACCGGGACAGATGTCGGGGTAGGTCTAATACTTATAAACCGTCGTAGGTCGATTTGCGTTTTGATTAAGTGTATGTGATAGGTCACTAGCGACAAAAGAAGAAATAGAGATATAAAACAAGGGTTAAATATCAACAAAAAGTCTAAGAACTTAAACATAGGTCTATGTTGATGATTGATAAAGTGTGTAAAAAGATACAGATCTAAATGTGACGTAGGTAATCGTAATAAGGTTTATGAATGGTCGTGAAAATAATCATGACACGCACAGCGCAAATAGTTTATTTTCTGAAACATTAACTGTATTTTTTAATAACTACAAGACCACAAAAATGCTGACGCGTTCAAAAGCTTTCAAAATAGAATCAGAAAGTCATTTTAGCAAAGATGACTGAACTGAATGAAAAATTGTAAATTTGTCATTATGCTGTATTCCATGAAAGTAAAGCATACACTGTTCCAACAGTCAGATACATGTATCTGGTGAATCCTTTGATTTCACTAAGATCAAGAAGCCTTATAAACGAGATCAAACCAAGGAGTAACAATATTTCGTACACATGACTCTTCAACTAGAGGTACTAGTAGTAAAAGGTTTATGACCAACAGCAATAAATAAACATATTTTTTAAACATGGGGTCTACATGCCAATTTTATAAATAGATCTGTTCTATTTGCCACAACTATTTGGAAGCTTAGTGGTTATTTCTGTCAAAATTGAGATTTCCTCCAGCGTCATCAAGCTTACAGGTTATTATAACTAGTACATTCCTCCACAGAGGAGGTCCCACATTAAATCAACATAAACATTTAAATATGAAGTATTCGAATGAGACCATTACATAGAGGAAACGTCCATCAGAAACCAACAACATACTTTTAAAATAACTCTTTTTTTATACACAGTTTGCAATAACTAGTGAATTCCTATATTAAGTCGTTCCCATGTATTACCAAAACAAACACTTAACCGTGAAGGATTCATTTATGTCTTACATGTATGTTGCGTCTGGTTTTCATTTACAGAGATGGGTTTTCTCATAGACCTGACGTGCTCGTCAATAGAGGCAGCCACTCGCTGGGATGTGTTAGTTCTTAGTCTTTGAACTAAGTGGATGCTTAATTAAGGAAGAACGAGTAAACTGGCTAAATCTTGTAAAGGTCGGGTCATGTGGTGACATGATGCCAGGTCTTAGAGCTAGCATGCTGACACCAGAGTTAAGGAATGTTGCAAGGAAATGGTAAATATCAATATTACAAGATTCTCATCAACAGGAGGCGGTAGATGTATTAAATAAGGAATGCATTAAATTAATGGATTTCATCATAATTTAGCTTCGTGAACCAGAAAAACAATACTGTTGGTATAAAATGTTCACAGTGAAAAATATATTTACTGCTCAGTTCGTAGAGCTTTTGGACTCTCAAAAAGGCATGACCATTATTATGTTTGACGTCCAATAGCCAATGATAAGATTAAAATCAATGTGCTCAAGAGACGTCGTTAAATAAAACAACTTTACTTTTACTCAAAGAGGTATGACCATATGTTTGACGTCCAATAGCCAATGATAAGATTAAAATCAGTGTGCTCAAGAGACGTTAAATAAAACAACGTTACTTTTACTCAAAGAGGCAATTAGTTTGAATCGTCTTAATGAAGATTTGGGTATTTGTTACATATGTAACAAATTATAAAGATTGTTTTAGGCAGAGTTTGAATTGAGTCTTAATATTTAGCGTTGACTATATGTAATGTTAATGGGGTGTAAAGTAAAATGCTCATTAAATTTGCTCATAATAGTTGTTCTTCTCCTGTTGTGGAATATTTCCAAAAACACTTCCCGATTTTTAAAATGTGTCTATCATATACCACGTTTAAAAGCCATTAACGATATTAGTTTAAGTGTTCCTATTGCCAGCAGCTAGTGAGGATTTCCTGTATCAAGTCATTACTTGAGAATTTCAACTAATCAGGTTTCAATGATTTAGAAGTGACGTACTTCCTGTAACTGTCTTGTACAGAGATACGACTGAAAATGAGGTAATGGTTCCTTCGATTTTATTGCAATCACGAATCTGTTTAACATGATCCCTAACTTAGAATTGCATATGTATGAGAAAACAATTAGTTGGATTTGGCAGTCTTCTTACTTTTCGTTCGCCATGGATCACACTTGGAGAGCAGCTCTCGAGATGAAGCTGGTGGTCTTCTATAGTGCATCCACAGCCCCCGTACAGCTTGTCTTGAATGTAAGGCGTCGGCCAAATCTCCTCCCTCGGCAACCGGTGGGATCTACAGTCCTGGAGGATGTGCTCTGCTGTCTGTGGATTTGGAAGTAATACTCAAATGAACACTATTATAAAACAGTAATTTCGTTTTTAAATTCATATAACAGTGTATCACCGGAAGAGGTCACTTGCACTCGATCACCTTTGACCCTAGCCACGTGGTTAATTAGGACTACAGGTTGCTCATAGTTATTCTTGATTTTCAAGCGAAACGTTTTAAATGTATGGGTATGAGCTTTATTGCACTGCAAACTGCCAAATATCGCGTGTGTCTGACAATCTGCGAAACGTGCCCATCAGTGTGCGTTAAATTTGTTCCCCATTGTAATAAGACCTCCCTGCCTGCTCAGTAAATACTTCTATCTTGTCCCGCAAATTCTATAACATCGTGACCGAGGTGAGGGTTGGGTGCTCGGATCTGTGCACATGGCGAGAATCAAACGGGTAGGCCAAAGTAATAAGACACGAATGGTGACAAACGTAACACAAAGTATGAGATCTTTTCACCAGTGTGTTTGGCATGTTAAACATCCCACTTCGTTTGAAGGTTTGTTCGTATGAACTCGTGTGAATTCGGCATAACTCCGAGGCGGAGTATCACGCACCTTGGATACTAACGAAGTTCTAAGCAACGTATTCCCCCCCCAAAAACTTCGTCGCTTTCTGCTGTTCAAGAGTGACAGCGCTATTTGTATATAACAGTCACCTGCTTATAAAAGCCATTTCATATATGTTTCACCGGAGTATAAATGTATATATTCCAACCTGTACATAAAAGTCACAACTCATAGTAGCCGTTTTTAGAAAGGATTGTTTGTTTAACGACACCCCAGCACATTGTTTATTCAGCGACTATTAGGCTTCTGACATATGTATTCTGTGGCTCATGGTCTTTTAGAGAAAACCCACCACCGCACATAGGCTACTCTTTCCAATTATCAGCATGGGATCTTTTATATGCGCTTTCCCACAGACATGATAGCACAAACCACAGCCTTTGATAAACCAGTTGTGGATCGAGATTAAAAATCCCATGCTTCGACTGGTTGGTGGTTAACTTATTTTCATGCTTATGTCCAATTAAGGTTCAATCAGGCTGTCCTGGGCACACAACTCAGGTTCCTATGATGTCTGTCCAAGACAGAGGTTAATGTTAGTAGGAGACACTAAACCCGCTGCTTTTCTATAAACTGCTAGGGATCTTTTATATGCACTATCCCACAGACAGAATAGCACATACCACGGCCTTTTTAAACCAGTTGTGGACCACTGGGCCTTGTGGAGCACTCACTCTGGATTGGATTAAAAATCCTATGCCTCGGCTGAGATTTGATCCCAGTACCTACTAACCACGATAGCTTAACCACTGCACCACGGAGGCCGGTTTCATTTTAATTATATTTCCTACACTACTTTAGCTTCTATTTGTTCAGGATTCCGAGGACAGTGCACTCCGTTATGAAAACAGGGGGGAACACTACACGCTGAAACAGTTCCTGGAGGAACACAGATACCATCTGCCCAGGCTGATCGTTGTCACTCAAGGATATGATGGCGGTTTCGAACTCGATACCATCGGCATGGATCAGGTTCGTTAGTTAAAAGTTATAATATATCATTTTAATCTGGGTCAGGTTTCCTCCTCTTAGGACCCCGGTCCCGGTGAAGGCGGGGGTAGAGGGGGGTGCGTGCCCGAACCTAAATGGATGTGGGCACGTCATTGAAGTGAAGTGAATTTTAAACATGTTAGTGATAAACTCAAAAATAATCAGATAAAAAAATTAATATGCTAATGATGTTCCAAAATTTCGTAATTTATTAAAAAGTAGTTTTTTCTCTGGTTTTTTTATAATTGAGAAATGACACATTGATGATTGAATTTCTTTCGGAAATATTCTAAACTTAACATTATTACTTTCGTTGCATTTGACCCCCCTCTCCCATCACCTTCTCCCCCCCCCCCCCAACATTTTTAAAAATAATAATGTGTATGTTTTCATCTCGCGGGTATACTGAAATTTTAATTGTTTTCTGTTTGTTATTGAAGTTACATTAAATGTTACCTTTCACGAAATATTTGTTTGTTTTTTCTCCTGAATATTGAAATTTGTGTGTTTATATGTATGTGTGTATGTGTGTGTGTTTATGTGTGTGTGTTTGTGAGTGTGAGTATGTCTGTGTCTGTGTCTCTGTGTGTGTATGTGTATGTGTGTGTGCGTTTGTGTGTGTTTGTGAGTGTGTGTCTGTGTCTGTGTGTGTGTGTATGTGTGTGCGCGTTTATGTGTTTGTATGTGTGTGTATATGTGTATGGTATGTTTTGTGTGTTTATTTGTTTGTGTGTTTGGTTTGTTTTGTTTAACGACATCACCAGAACACTGACTTATTAATATACATTTATTCGATACCTAACATTTGGTAATTTTGACACATAGTCTAAAGTGTGACCCAGCCTCTGAAAGGTTTTGAA